>CM052722.1:2632470-2651383 GCA_028551405.1 Uromys caudimaculatus
CTGACTTCAGCTGCTCGGGGCCGAACCCCTCTGCCTCTGCGTAGGTTACGGGTTCGACCCCAATGCATTGGTCCTTCTCACCGCCCCCGAATTAAACCTCGTGTGATTGCAGCAAGGACGGTCTTTCGTGAGTTCTTGGGGGGTCGCGCCATCCCAAGACTTGAGCGAGGGTCTCCCCAGCTCGGGGGTCTTTCAATTTCATATTTCAAATTTGACAAAAAAACCAAGATGAACAACATTGTTTCATTCATTTTTCCTTCTGAAGCCACCTCACCACTGACAGACATGCTGTCCCTTCCCCTGGCTGAGACTCAGGAAAATTCTTTGAAAGAAAGGATGACACTGGCAGACAGATGTGAGGTAAAAGCTAAGTGGCAGAAGGAACCCTGAAGCGGAAATTTCTGGTTTCTTTGGAGGCTCAGTTGTGTAATGTTATGTTTTTCTGGAAACTGTCTAATGAGACAATGTATATAAGAAGATGTTTTGCTGAAGCAGACACATGGGAAGATGTTTTGATGAGAACAGACACATGGTGTTTTTCTGGAAGCTGCCTGTAAAAAGGGCATATGATATTTTGGTAGAGTGGATGCTTGAGAGGACATGTGATATTTGGAAACAACAGACAGTGGACAACTCTGTGGCATTGATTCACCTTGCCTTCTTTGATGATCATCATTTGTTGTGACTTTATAGAGAGAAACACACCAAAGTACTTCTGGTGGTGTTCTGGCAGTTTCTTGCTGCTTCTGTGGACTTGGGCCCATTGCCTCGAGGTTTTTTGTAGATCAAACTGCAACTGCTGATTTGTGAATGGTGTTTTAGAGTGGATCAAAACTACTGCTGCTGATTTGTGTGAACTGAACTGCTGATATCCTGACAAGGATTGGAATCGTCCCAAAAAACTGTTTCACAACAGATCTGCAACCCCTGTTTCCTATTAACCTTTCCTTTCCACTACCTCTGATGGGCAGTGGGTTAGAAGAGAAGTTAATGAGTTTAGGAACCCTTTTTAAAGTAGGTTTTGAAAAATCTAAGTCTACTGAAACCTTCCAGAGTTTGTGCTCTCTATTTCTCAGTGATAAGTGATAGCAAGACCTCAGAGTAACCAGCTTCATCATTTCACTTAACAGATGAAGAAATCAAGCTTCAAACTCAATGTGTCACTGTTTTAATCATTCTGTAACAGCTTACTGAGTGCCAGACATGATCTTGATGGATGTCCAGTACAAAATCTCTCTTAAATTCTTAGTCATTGAGTAACACTGTATACAGATGAAGGGCCAACATTTCCAAAGCACTGACTATACATTCTGTTGTTTTACACCCCCAAGCTGGGAAAAAAAATCACTGAATTTGAGTTCTCTAGAAGACAATAGAACTTTATAGAACTTTAACACTTGGTGTAGCTTTCTTCTTTTTTCCCACTTTTTATTCCATTGGGCCCCCTATCATCTTAGATGGCACCACTTATACTCAGATCAAGTCTTTTGGCCTCGGTCATCTCTGGAAGCATCTTCATAGATGCACCCAGAAATGTGCTTTACTAATCTCCTAGATAGCTCTCACTCTGATCAAACCAACAAGATTAACAACCATCATCATTTTTCTGTGTATTAGCAACCCATCAGAGCCCTTGTTTAGCAAGCAACAGTACCTGACCTCTTCTTCTACAGAGGAAAATCATGCCAGAGGACCTGAGGCTAGAAAATTAAGATTATTTGGAAGTGTAGTGGTAGTGTATAGCTAAATAATCCATTAAAACTGTTACAAGTTGTTCTTTATAGTGAAATCACTTTGTGGAATTGGGGCACTACTATTTTTTTGCAACAAGCATCTTGTGGGAAAAAAAATCATCTTGTGGAATATGCCACTATAGGCATGTATAACTTCTAAACTTTTTTAAGTTTAAAAAATGATCACTGTAGATAATTTGGAAACTAATGAAAATTATAAAACAAAAACTCCACAGAAGAGCCCTAACCAATAAATGGCTATATAAAGTCCATAATGGTACTCCCAACATTAAGATGTAGAGGTAAAGGCAGAGACAGGAAAATCAGAAGATCAAGGACATTCTCCACTATGTAACAAGTTTGAGGATAACCTGCCCTATCTGAGACCCTGCCTTATAAAAAGGAAAAGAGAGAAATACCTGAAACAATACTGTTTTAATTACTTTTCTTATTGCTATGATAAAATACCCTTACAAAACAACTTGCAAATTTCTTCTAGTTCACAGTTCTGGGTCTAATACTGCAGAGAGGAGCTTGAGATTTGCTGTTAAGAAACAGACATCAATGAATGTTTGTACTTTGTCCTTTTTCTTCTTTTCATTCAGTCCTGGATCTAGCCCAGGCAATGGTGCCACCAACAATTATCAATTCCTCACATTTCAACTAACCTAATCAAGATGAATCCCCGCAGGCGCAACCAGAAACTCATCACCAAAGTGATTTTGGAGCTCATTAACTTGACAACTGAGATTAAACATCACAGACACCTTGCATATCAATATTTGAAGTATTTTCTATACAAAAAACTAGTATTTGTTTTATTCCTATTCCTTCTGTTCTTACCAAAGTAGAATATCTTATTTAAAAAAAATAAGTTAAGCTGGACAATGGTAGCGCACGCCTTTAATCCCAGCACTTAGGAGGCAGAAGCAGGTGGATTTCTGAGTTCAAGGCCAGCCTGGTCTACAGAGTGAGTTCCAGGACAGTCAGGGCTACACAGAGAAACCCTGTCTTGAAAAAACCAAAGTAAATAAATAAATAAATAAATAAATAAATAAATAAATAAATAAATAAGTTAGCTGTACTCTTATGTTTCAATAAAAGAAAATTAGATCCTAAGATTCTTTTGATTTTTTTAAAATTCTTTGAGTATAAGAAGATATAAAGAAACTCCACTAATTGTACCTTGTAGAACTGAGAGGTAGGCATTTTCTTAAAAATACCTCTCCAACTGAGAGAATAAAGCCTGCATAGCTCACCTCTCTCCCCACTCATCACTGCACATCCCATCTGTGCAATGTTTAGATCCCTTTTTAAAGTGAAACAGAGACCCTAAGGTTATACTAATCAGTAGGTAAACTTCCTGCATCATTTGTACCTTTCAAAATGGAACTGACAAAGGCTTAAAAGACAGAACAGTTTGGCGAAGGGTTCAAACTCAATGGAAGTGAATAGCTATGGGTAGAGCATCTTCTCCTGTAGTTCCCAACCTGGTAGCCATGCTGAAGCCTTTGGGGAGCTATCTCTGGATTCTTTCCTTGGCTTCCTATTGAGGTCCCGTTTAGCAATTTTAAGAGTTGATTCAAAAATTTTAACTGAAACTTTGTGGCTGGGAATTGAATTGAAAATCTTCAGCATTAGTTATTTTACTTTTTTTTTTTTCCTCATAGAAACCCAAAGTCACAATCAAACATTTACCCAAAGTAGGAAAGCACAGTTAAGAGGCACAATCAGAAGAGCAGAATGATTAACTTGAAGACTCAGTGGATTATCACAAGGTAAGTTGAGGGGACAGTAAAAAGCCATTAAGATTATTCTTATTTGTTCTCTCTTGTTCTTTTTTAGTGAGTTTAATGTTCTAGGTGTTTTTGTTGAACTCAAAACATTTTCAAAAGATGAGCTGCTAAAGTACCCTCAGAGAACAGGCCCATTTCCACCCATCCATGAACTGTCGGGCTGCACTAGATGTTTTGGAGTGAGAAATGTTATTTTGAAATCTGCTTATGAGCAGGAAGGCTTACAACAGGGAATGGGCTGTTGGCTGCCTTCCAGTCTCCTGACATGCTCAGGGCTGAGCTGCACTGGCCACATGCTTGCTTTTCAGTCTCCCTAAGGAAGTGTGCTGAGTTATTTTTTAAAAATAGCCAGAAAAAAAGAGAGCCACAGAAGGATTTTTCCATGGACCAGCCAACAAGCTTTGGATAGCCTCTGATAAGTCAGGTGCTGCAGCAAATTTTGTGTGTGACTTTAAGGGCTTGCATCTGATGGGGGTTATTTCCTGTACTCTGCCATCTGACTCATGTGAACAATTTGCTCTCTGTGTACTCTTTAATAAGAGTGTGTTTACTGATCTGAGATGGGTACTGCTTTCTTTTTCCTTTTGTTAAATAATTGGATGACATTATTACTAACCTCATCTTCCTCCTGCGCCTTTCTTTGAAAAAATGAATTGTTCTATTCACACTATGGGATTTGGAGGTCATAATAAGAGACAAGGACCTCTCTCTCCTTTCCCTCCCTCCCTTCCACCCCTCTTTCTGAGACCATAGACATTTAGAACCATACTTTTTTGAAGGTATGGGGCAATATAAGCTTTATTTCTGCAGCAATACTACCTATTCTTGATAGAACTAAAAAAATTCTGCTTAAGTTTTTTATTTTTGTCATTGGGACATTGACTTTTTTAAGCACTATGCCTCTCCTATGGAGGTTATATCCAGAAAACCAAGATGATGTTTTTGGCTAGGCAACATTTTGATGAACGAGGAATGTCATAGAAACATTAGGGATACAAATCACCAGTGCAACTTCGCATTCTCACATATAGGACAAAGGAAACATTACTGAAAGAATAAATTAAGTAACCCCCTTTTTCTCTAGTATCTTGAGAGAGGATCTGGCTCTATAGACCAGATTAGTCTGTCTGGAACTTGAGTTTTTCTGCCCTAGCCTCCTGAATGCTAGAATTATAGGTGTGTGCCTCCACATCTGGCTCTGAACGTATTCTTTCCACATTTTGAACTTGTAGATATAGTTTATTAGCTTCACAGAGAAAAACCTGTGACTCATGTCTTCTTTGTTCCTCTAACCCTTCCATAGACACAGTTCTCAATGTTATTAGTAGCTTCTTTGATCATAACTCAAGAATGTAAGATTATTTAAATTTTGGTTTATGCAATACATTTAACAGTATCAAATACTGAAACCATATGAAAAGCTATACTTAAGGGGAAGTTTTTACATTTTGTTCTATTTATAGTTATTATTGTGGGGGTGGAGGGCACATATGCCACAGAGGAGGACTTTTGGCAGCCATCTCTTCTTCCACCCAACTCAGGCTGTTGGGTTTGTGCAGCAAGTACTCACTGAATCATCTTCCTGGCACAAATGAACTATCTTAACTCCCCATCTCTGTCTTTCCTGTTCCTTTCCTACCCCAGCCACCTTTGTTCATGTCTTGTGTTTCTACAGACAAACACATGCTATAAGCAAATATATATCTGTTCTGACTAAATTACAAAAGTGATATACTGAACAAGGACTTGAACAGTTCAGGATAATTGTATATTAGTGTTCATTACACAGTGATTTACAATAGTCCAAAGAAATTTTTTTAGCAGACAAGTGTTTCACTTCCTTAGTTACAGATACCCCAGGATACTTTGTATTATTTGAGGCTATTTTGAAAGGTGTTGTGAGTTACTTTTGTATCCAGCAACTTTGATGAAAGTGTTTATCAACTGAAGAAGTTTTTCAGAGAAACTTTTAGGGTCACATATGTACACTATCATATCATCTGCAAATAGCAATACTTTTGACTTTGTCCTTTCCAATTTGTATCCCCTTGATCTCCTTTAGTTGTCTAAATGCTCTAGCTAGAACTTCAAGTGCTATAGTGAATAGATGTGGAGAGAATGGGCAGCCTTGTCTTGTTCCTGATTTTAGTGGACTTGCTTTTTTTTTTTTTTTAACTTTCTCTCCATTTAAGTAGATATTGAAGTTGGACTTGGTGTAAACTATCTTTACTATATTGAGTTACATTCCTCGTATCCCTGATACCCCCAAGACTTTTACCATGAAGGAGTGCCAGATTTTGTCAAAGTCTTTTTCTGAATCTAATGGGATGATAATGTGGGTTTATATAGTAAACATTTATATAGTTTGCATTTATTGATTTTCATATATTGAACCTTTCCTTTGACTCTGAAATGAAGCCTATTTTGATCATGCTAAATGATCTTTTTTATGTGTTCTTAAATTTGACTTAGACACATTTATTGAGAATTTTTGCATCTGTGTTCATCAGGGAAATTGCTTGGTGTGGTAGTTTGAATTTGCTTGGGGCAGAGAGTGGGACTATTAGGAGGTGTGGCCTTGTTGAAGTAGGTGTGTGTCACTGTGAGGGTAGGCAATGAGATCCTCTTTCTAGCTGGCTGGGGGGCAATCTTTTCCCAGCACCTTTGAAACAAGATGTAGAACTCTCAGCTCCTTCTGAGCCAAGCCTGCCTAGGCACTACCATACTGTGACCTTGATGATAATAGACTGAACTTTTGAACCTGTAATCCAGCACCAATTAAATGTTGTCTTTTATAATAGTTGCCTTGGTCATGGTCTCTCTCTTCACAGCCATGGAAACCCTAACTAAGGCAGTCTGTATTTCTCTTATTTTGCTGTTGTTTGGGTCTTTATGTGGTTTGGGTATCAGAGTAACTGTGGTCTTATAAAATGAATTGGATAATGTCCCTCCTGCTTCTATTTTGTGGAATAATTTAAGGTGTATTGGCAGTAACACTTTGAAAGTCTTGTAGAATTCTGTACTAAAGCCATATGTTCTGGTTTGGTTTTGGTTGGGAGACTTTTAAATATTGCTTCTATAGGTCTGTTTAAATTGCCTCTCTGAGCTGGGCACTAGTGGTACACGCCTTTAATCCCAGCACTTGGGAGGCAGAGGCAGGTGGATTTCTGAGTTCAAGGCCAACCTGGTCTACAGAGTGAGTTCCAGGACAGCCAGGGCTACACAGAGAAACCCTGTCTCAAAAAGAAAAATTGCCTCTGTGATCTTGATTTAATTTTTGTCAGTGGTAGGTATCACGAAAATTATCCATTTATTTTAGACTTTCCAATTTAATGGAGTATGGGTTTTTAAAGTATATCTTTATGATTCTCTAGATTTCCTCCATTTCTGTTGCCTTTGTCCCCTTTTTATTTCTAATTTTGTTAATTTGCATACTTGCTCTGCATTATAGTTAATTTAAATAAGGGTTTGTCTATCTTATTAATTTTTTCAAAGAACCAACTCTTTGTTTCATTGAATCTTTGTAAATATTATTTTTTGTTTCTATTTAATTTATTGTATCCCTGAGTTTGATTATTTCTTGCAATCTACTCCTCTTGGGTTTGGTTACTTCTTTTTGTTCTAGATTTTTCAGGTATGTTGTGAGGTGGCTAGTATGAGATCTCTCCTTTATTTGTAAGTAGGTGCTTAGTACTATGAACTTTTCTCTTACGTCTCGTGTCTCATAAGTTTGGATATGCTGGGTGTTCATTTTTTATTGAATTCTAGGGAAATTTTTACTTTTTTCTTAACTTCTATTTTTCATTCAGTCCAAGAATTGTCAGTTTCCATGAATTTGTAAGCTTTCTGTTGTTTCTCTTGTTGTTAATGTCCAGCTTTAAACTGTGTTGGTCTTATAGGATGCAGGGAATTACTTGAATTTTCTTGTATATGTTGAGGCTTGCTTTGTGACCAAGTATGTAGGCAATTTTGGAGGAAGTTCCAGGAAGTGCAGAGAACAAGGTATATTCTTTTGTGTTTGAGTGAAATGTTCTATAAATATCTTTTAGGTCCATTTGCTTTATAACATCTGTTAGATCCAATATTTCTCTGTTTATTTTTTGTCTGGATGACTGGTCCATTGGTGAGAATAGGGTATTGAAGTCTCCCATTATCAGTGTGAGGGTTGATATGTGATTTAACATGTAGTAGTATTACTCTTACAAACTTGAGTGATCTTGTATTTGGGGCATAGATGTTAAGAATTGGAATGTCCTCTTGGTGGAATTTTCTTTTAATGTGTATGTGGTGTCCTCCTCTATGTCTTCTGATTACTGTTGAAGTCTATTTTGTCAGATGTTAAAAGGATTATATCAGCTTGCTTTTTAGGTCCTTTTGCTTGGAATATTTTTTCCTATAATTTTACCCCCAAGTTATGTTTATTCTTGATGTTAAGGTGTGTTTCTTGAATGCAGCAGCAGGATGAATCGTCTTTTCATACCTATTCTGATAGTGTGTGTAGTGTGTGTCCTTTTATTGGGGAATTGAGACCACTGATATTGAGAGATATCAATTCGAGTTTTTTGTTGATTCCTTTTATTTTATTGCTGTTATTGTTGCTGTTTTGTGTGTGTGCTTCCTCTCTTTTGATTTGCTGGTCTGGAGTTATTTATTCCTTGTGTTTTCATGGGTGTGGTTAACCTCTTTGAGCTGAAGTTTTTCTTCCATCACTTTCTATAAGTATAGATTTTTGTGCATAGATATTGTTTAAATTTGGTTTTATCATGGAATGTCTTATTTTCTTTATCTATTGTAATTGAAATTTTGCTAGGTATAGTAGTATCTTAGTTAGGGTTACTGTGGCTATGATGAAACACCATGAGCAAAGCATGTTGGGAAGAAATTGTTTATTTTGCCTACATTTTCATATCACTATTCATCATTGAAGGAATTCAGGACAGAAACTCAAGCAGGGTAGGAATCTAGAGGCAGGAGCTGACAGAAATACTGTGGAGGGGTATTGCTTTCTAGCCTGCTTATTATGGCTTTCTCAGCCTGCTTTCTTATAGAACTCAGAACCAAGATTCCAAGGCTGGCAACACCCATAATGGGCTGGGCCCTTCCCCATCAATCACTAAGAAAATGCCTTCAGCTGAGCCTTATAGAACTCTTGTATTGGTCACATAGCCCTTAGTTCTTTCTAATGGTCAATGGTGCAGATATGCTCTCACTTTTCCCACCTTCTCCCAGAACATGGATTCAGAGCTATTTAAATCTGTCTTTGAATTGCAATTTTTATGACATCCAAAGAAAAATCCTTATTCACTTTTGCATTTTCTGAGTTTGGATTGATTGGCAATTTCCAGCCAGATTTCTTTTTAAAAGAATGTATGTATAGAATGGAAACTCTATAAGACAAGACTGTGAAAATCTCATGATGTGCATCTCGAGCTCTAGGCATGCTGTAACTGTGCAATTGTTCTGGATTTTCCGTAAGTCTGAGATCAATACAAGTTCACATATCCAGGCAGCAGATGTTTGTGTGCCTAGAGGCTCCAGATGCTGGATATTTGCATTCTATTTACACATTCTCTTTATGTATATGTTCTGAAGATAGTGGAATCCCATTAGATCATAGCAAAGAAAATTTGGTTTTTTAAACAACCTTAAAGGAAAGCAGAATTGAAGCTAACAGACTAATAATTATTTGCATCGATAAGGCAAGAACGAAGAAACACTCATTACTTAATAGTTACTATAATTAGTATAATAAGATGCATGATAATGAAGGTAAGCAATTCAATTTGCAGGGATATTACCTGCTTAGAGGTATTCTTTCCCAACCAACAAATGACTGAAAGCAATTTTCAAGCTATATAAATGAAAACAAAATAAGCAAGAATGTTTTTTAAACTAGCAGGATTTGAAATATCAAGTACAAAGCTGATATTTTAAAATAATGTACTTTATACTTAAAATATCTTGACTTTCCAATAATGTTAATACTGAGCATACTGTTCAGTTTAACTATCCAGCTAATTCAGATAGAATGCATATTTGAAATAAGTTTGGTGCTAATTAATGTGAACATGAGTGTCCAACATGTTTTTATGTTCTACAGAATCCATGGAAATTTGTGGTAAAATAAATTAACTTTATCCCTATGTCACATTTAAATAATAACAATTCTTAAAATCACAGCTGGGTGGTGAATGTCTGTAATCACAGCACTGGGGAGAGTGAGACAGAGGAATCCAGCATCAGAGCCCAGCCTTGGCTACATAGCGAGACCATGTGTAAAAGCAAACAAGGCAACAGGGTGATACATGCCTAATACTGGAGAGGCAGAGGGAGGTGGATCTGTGTAAGTTTGAGGCCAGAGTGCTCTACATAAGGAGCTCCAGAGAATCTTGGGTTATGTGAGATGTTGCCTAAAAATAACCAACCGAACAAACAAAAATACAAGCTAAAGTCTGCTCGACTAACGAAGCACTAAAAAACTTCTGTCTCTTGGAGAGCCCTTGGAAGTTTGAGAAAAATGTGACTTGAAACAGTGAGTTTTCTTTTGTTTCTTATCTTTTGTTGTGCTTAAAACAGGTTTTTGTTGTTGTTGTTTTACAAACACCTTTAAAATATTTTCCCTGACACTTGTTAAAATAGATAATGAATCTATTTTAATTTTGAGTACAGAAAAAAAGCTGGAGATTTATAGTGCATAATCTGAAGGGGTCAAAGTGTAGAATCCTACCAAGAGGAGACGTCAGGGTAGTTTATTGCTAGGCTAATTTAATAGGGTTCTTACTGGAGAATGTCTGAGTTATTAGATATCAAGCGAGGAGCGGGCCTGAAATTTCTGTTAAAGTCAACAGAATTCTTGCAAGAACTAAAGGCCAAAGATAAGGCCTAAAAAAGAACACCTAATCAGAAAGACAGCTTCAGAGGAGCATCCTGACTAAAGACTTGTTAAGAACAGTCTGCCAACACTAAACTGGTGTTCTATTACCCTTTGCCGCTCCTCCCTCCATTCCTTTAGCTTAAAAAAATATATATCTATCTATCCTTAGAAACTTAGAGCGGGTTGGGGGAATGCCTAGGCTACAGTGGAAAAGAGCACGGACTACATTTCCCATAAGCAATCGTAGGGCGGGGACCCAGCTATTCCGCCCCAAATCCCGAGCCTTGCGGCTGCGCACAAAATGTTAAAGGGCTGTGCTGGGAAGAGTGGGTGGTGACGAAACTGTGTATGTGTGGAGGAGGAGGCTGAGGAAAACGACAGACCATAGACTTCCACCTCGGCCTAGAGCGTCCTTTAAAGTGTTGGGGAGAGGCGGGCGGGGACCACTCCCAACTGGCCGCTGGCGGTATCATGGCGTCCCGGAACCCCCCTCCCCAAGGTGAGCAGCCAGGGCCCGAAATAGTCTCTGGGACGCTGCCCACAGCACTCGACCTTTTATTCCTACGGTGTTTCTCCCTTCCCCTCCTCCAGTGTTTCTGGGGCTTTGTCGCTGCACAGCCCCTTTGAGAGACCCTCTCCGAACCACACGTCTCCCTTTCCTCTTTGCGGAACTCAGCACGCTCACCCACACCTAACCAAGGCTAGACCCTGCCCTGCCCCCACCTCGAGCCCTTCTCCATCTTGCAACAGTAGGAGGGTTGGCGGGTTGATTTCTTTTTGGTTGGTTGCATTTTAGTCCTGCTCTGATTTCCTCTTGCTGGGCTCCTGACCTTTCCTTTCATGGGAAGATCATCCCCTCGCCCCCTTTTCTCACAGATGGAAATGCACCCTGCCCTGACCTTATTCTGATGGGCGGGTGACCGCCCACTGCTTTGTAATTCTACTGGCCTCTGGCTGCCTGTCCTTTGGAAAGGAAATGGGGATGCTGTTAGTAGGCCCTTTACGCTTGAGGCCCTAGTCTCAGGGATCGAGTTAATCACGCTCATTCGTTTACATCTGGGCCTTTTTAGTTGTAGGCCAGACATAACAGGGAGTTGTCCCACAGGTTTTATGAAAACAGTTTGTGAGACGTTTCTGACTGTAGAATGAATCAATTTATTTTTTTTCCATTTTGTATTTTTAAAGACTATGAAAGCGATGACGAATCTTACGAAGTTTTGGATTTAACTGAGTATGCAAGAAGACACCACTGGTGGAATCGAGTATTTGGCCACAGTTCCGGACCTATGGTAGAAAAATACTCAGTAGCTACCCAGATTGTAATGGGTGGAGTGACTGGCTGGTGAGAACAAGCTTTTCGTTAAATTTTAGTGGGAACATGGCTATTGTCTTTTTGTAAATGGCACAGCCTCCATAAATCTTCAGTGACTCTCCACTGTTAAATTCCAGAACAGCACAGCTTTGGGGCTTTCCCTGATCTCATTGGTTGTATCAACCTTGAGATACCCCTGTTGGATTTTGATGATTTCCTCTGTCAAAGGCCCACCTAGTTCCAGTTGCCACCCTTTATTCATCCTTTAATGCATTATCAAATTCCAACTTTAGCAAGTTAATTATAAGTAAGCTGTCACTTGCTATTCAGTGCCAACAACTGGGAAAAAACATGAGAACTCCCACTGCAGAACTGGCCTCTAGGATTCTCAGTTCTGTACATAGAAGCATTAATGCTCTGTAAAAATTATTCACAGTGATGCAGTGGATTCTATTTTTTGTGTACTAGTTCTGATTATGATAGTGCTTTGAAGAAGATTGCTTTTGTGTTAGAATTAATGGAATGATTACTTATGCAATAACGTGGAGTGAAATGAGGAGTGGGTATTAACCATTAACTAAGCAGCAACTCATGTAAACACGAGCTTACACTGTTGTTAGTTACCATGTATTTTAATTTTATTATTTTTGGAATAAAATATTAACCAGGTAACAAGGGGCAGAAACAGTTCAGTATTTTGAAAAATGTTGATGATTCTTTTTTTTTTGAAGTGACAGCACTTAAATTGTAAGCAGTTTTTTCTTTACATTTTAAGGTAAATTCATCTTGTGTTAATTAAAATATTTACATACTTCCTCTTGGCATGAGTAAATGACATTTCTTCATGTGTGTTTTTCATGCACCTTGGAGTAATGATGCTCCCCTATGCCTTCTTGTAAATGCCATTTGATAATTTAAAACAAAAAACCATCCTTGTGAAGATTCCATGGTGCACAGGCACAGTATTAATACTGCTTTATTGAAAAATCACAGTTAGAACAGAAATTTCTGCTGAGGGCCTTGGTCAATTGGATGATTCACTGTAGGATGATGACAACTCTGCCCCCCTTAAATGCATTTGTAATTTGGTGCCAGAAGTGATTGGTTAGTGAGAGTCATGGCCAAAAGCCCAGCACTACAAAATACATTAAAAATAATTGAGGAATGGAATTCTCAGATTGGTGCACATTTTCTTCATGCAGACCTAACCTGGTAAGAAGGCCCATACTTGCCAGGTTTTCTTGAAAATCCTAATGGCAGAGCAGAAGTTAGTAGGGCCATCTTAGTGACCAGTACACAGCTTTTGTAGCATTCAACTTGGATTTTGTGGAGACTTCACTACTTGCTTATTTTTTCTTTTTCTGAGCCTTTATTACTGACTCCTATATAAGAAACACGTTCTTAATAATAATAATAATAATAATAATAATAATAATACATTTGGATTATCATATCAGTCAAGTATTCAAGCCAGGAACCATGTAATAGTTTGTGGGTGTTTGTTTGTTTTTTATATCCATCTATTTGTGTGTGGGGCACAGATGTGTCCCAGTATATATATGGAGATCAGAGGACAGCTTGCAGGAGTCTGATCTCTACCATGTGGGTTTTGGGGATCAAACTCCGGTTTTTAGGCTTGGTGGCAAGTGCTTTTACCTGTTCAGCCATCTCTATGACCTGATCTGTGTAATAGGACACTTATATTCAGGTGGCTTGTTTTTGTTTTTGTCTTGTGTGGGAACAAATTCAGGACCTTGTAAGCACTCTACATCTAAGTGATATTGCCAGCTACATAGGTGATTTGTTGTAATGACTTGGACTGTAGTATAGATTCAGTGTAGAAAACATTTGAAATCTTCTTAGGATATAACAATGATATAACATTTATTGTGGCATAAAAGAGGAACAGTTAATAGGCATAAACCTAACTTAACACTTGAGACCAATTCAAGACATGAAGAATAGCCTAAGGAGATTGTATTTAGCCATAGGGTTTTGCTAATAAATGAAAACTAGTGTGAGAATAGGTGGTTGCTAGGAGAACTGGCAATCCTGAATACTGATTCTGCTGTTAGAGCGTGACGAAGAAGCAAAGCTATGGAATCCCAACATTACATTCCAAAGGTAATGATGTCCTTAAAAGTGGAAAGGAGGGCTGGCAAGATAGCTCAGCAAGTAGGCTTGATGGCAAGCCTGGTGACCTGAGTTCTTTCCACATGTCCCACATGGTGGAGAGAACCAGCTCATGTACATTGTGCTTGGACGTGTGTGAATGTTTAGACACATACACTACATAAAAAATAAGAAAAAGTAGAAAGAAAACATGTAATGTTTTTGAGATGGGGTATTTGAAGATAAGGATGGGGGGGTCTGAGATGAATGTGACCTGGCAAATGGAGGATAGTACCATCAATTAGAAATTGGGGCCTCAGTAGCAGCTGTTCGGGCTGTGTTTGCATCCCTGTGACATGACTTATATTGAATTAAGGGCCTACTGTGCTCCAGTATGACCTCATCTTAATAACATCAACAGTGACCTGATTTCCAAGTACAGTCTCATGAAGGACCCTAATTTGGTAGGAACACCGATTCAGGGCACAAGGCTAGGATTAGAAATCTGGGATTCTTTTGTGCAACTTGGATCTAGAATAGTGAAGGGACCATGAGTGTGCTCAAGAGGTATAGGCTGACATTCCAAAGTTAGATGAGACTGTAAAACAGCTTAATACAGAAAATCAATACTAGATAAGGAAGCTGTGAGAGATGTGGGCAGTGTAATCATCAAAGTGGAATGACACAAGGGGCAGGAAAGTTTATCATAGGCAGTAAATTAATAACTCGGATAAAGATGCTGATGCATTTGAAGCTAACTGGGTTGGAGCTGGTTTGGGTAGAGTGAGTGTTGCCCAGGAGTATGGAGCACCTTGATTGCATTAAGCAAAACAAACAAGTGACTTACCGTGGAAAATTTTAGCTTACACAAATGGAGGAGTATAATGAACCCAAGTACTCATGATTGGTTTCAGTAGCTGCTGTTTTGATTTTCCTTTTACGTCTCTCTCTCTTCTCGCCTTTCCTCACTATGCAGCAAATATCAGACATTTTAGAGTGTGCATTTTAACCACTCTGTATGGCTGAAGGAAAGCACTGAATGTTTCAGAGCGGGCAAAGGACACTCACTATCAAAAGAAATGGGAAAACATTAAGCTTTTATTAGGAAAGCAATAAAATGTAGAAGAAATTTAGTAAATCAGTGATTGTTCTCATCTTTTGTTATTTCTGTCATTAAAGGTGTGCAGGATTTTTATTCCAGAAGGTTGGAAAACTTGCTGCAACTGCAGTAGGTGGTGGTTTTCTTCTTCTACAGGTATGTTAGATCTTTATGTCTATGCTTGGACAGAGCAGAGAATGTTAACTTTACCCATTTCATTTCTGGTCATTTCAATAGAAGGTATATTTTTTCTTTTAGGCATTAGTTTATAATGAGCTTTGAAAGCTTGTTTCTGTCATGCAAGAAAACAAATATTTCTAGATTCTCTAATATGCTCACAGTGTGATGTGATGTCAAATGTTTAAAAAGATAACTGAGTCTGGTGTGGTTGCATACATCCATAATCCCAGCTATTCAGGAGGCTGAGGGAGGAGAACCACAAGTCCAAAGCATGACATAATCTTCAAACCAAACCAAACAGATGTGGGGGTGGAGCTGAGTAGTTGAGCCTTTGAATTTTACCAGTATCCAGAGATTATGGATGTGTGCAGTCATGCCTGGTTCATAGATTGCACTGTGCATACATTATAGTTTTTCCATAAATTAATGCCTAGTTATGCCAAACACTGAGCAGCTAATAACATTTCTAACAACTTTTTTTAAACTGAGGAACCAGAGCCAGGTGTGGTGTTATAGGCTTGGAATCCCAGCACTCCAAAGGCTGAGAGAGAAGTTAAGACAGAAGAATGTAGAAATCCAGGCCAGCCTTGGCCTACCAGTTATATACTGAGACATTATGGGGGAAAGAAAAGAAAGAAGACAGAAAGGAATGAAGAAGCAGAAAATGGAAAATTAAGTTTAAAAATATCTATTAATCCTATCTACAGTCCTATTTCTGAGACAGGTGGATTAAAATTTTAATTTTGTTCATCCTCTTTTAGGGGTAAAATCCTTTGCTATTAGAGAGTGTTAATGAGGATATTATCTACCATTCATATCTGTTTGATATGTATTTTCCTTAAAATAGCATTTCCTGAAGAAGATCAAATACAGTAAATCTCAAAATTGAAGATCTGTGGGAATAAATGTTAGTAGTTTAAAGATTCAGAGAACTGTCAGTTATACCAGATTTAAGAAATGATTGCTGAGCCGGGCAGTGGGCACGCCTTTAATCCCAGCACTTGGGAGGCAGAGGCAGGTGGATTTCTGAGTTCGAGACCAGCCTGGTCTACAGAGTGAGTTCCAGGACAGCCAGGGCTACACAGAGAAACCCTGTCTCGAAAAACAAAAAACAAAAAAAAAAAAAAGAAAAAGAAAAAGAAATGATTGCTGTTTGTAGCAACCAAAATCTGACTTTAGTACCTAAGCCATCGATCCTGTAATAACCAACGTAGTCATCTTAAAGTGCAAAGAGATAGGATTTATATGAATTAAGCACTGGTGTAAGTAGTTTGCTAGCCAGCTGTTTTAAGGCTGTATTTTCTATTAATAACAATATCAAGAGTACTATTTCTTGTTCGAGAGGTAAAACAATGTGATTCATTTCTAAATTTGGTTCTTTGGATGTATGCTAGTATTTGCACAGAGAGAATTTTACCTGATTTGGCTTGCACTTGTAGAGAATGATACAGATGATATGATAAATATGAAAGACATATTTAAGTCTCAGTATTTTGAAAACTGAGTTGTCATTTCTGTTGAGTGCAAAGGGCACTAGACTGAAGCAGAGTGGACTAAAACTGTTGACAGAATTGAACTGTGTGTTTGTTTTCATCTGTTTTTGCATGATTGCCCCTCAGAAGTCTACTTCAGTCCTTCAGTATTCACTGTTCACATCCACATTTTATCACTGGTACTTCCTACTTTTCTAAGCCTGGCATTTTTGAAATCTAAGGCAGAAGGGTGTGTCAAATCACTTTCATCCACAGATATAATTAGCCTTGAAAACACAGTAGGAGGGACCTGAAAGAAAAACTAGGAAAGAAACAGCTTTTAAGCTAATTAATTGCTTCATGTGCTTAAGCCTGATTCCATATTTCATAACATTTGCTTATAATTAAACATAAGTATTAGTTTGGGTTAGGACTTAAAGCTTTGCTAGTTAACAATATTAAATGGTTTTAGTAGATATTTATCATATTGCCTTCTTAAAATAGACACTGGAGCTGCTCTGAGTACAGTAGTATTTACAACTAACAAATCCTAACCAATTACAGATTTCTCCATTACCTCTGCTTAACTTTAGAAAAGTAGACAGTGCTATATTTCAGCTTTCTACAGTTATACATATCCATAAATAAGGGATACATACTTGTATAAGGCTTGTCAGAGCTTAATCCTCTGCTCCTCCTATCCTGACTTTACCCCTCCCTTAAAGCAGCCTCTTCTCACAGAGCCTCCTTTTCCCTGACTGAATTGACCAATTTTTGATCTTTCAGCTGCAGGAGTTCACTATTCGCTTCACATTATGGAATATTCACTGTCATTTTTGAGTAATCCTGTTCTATACCCACCTGAATGCTGTCTGTCCCTCCCCCATGCCCTCTGGCCCCATCTTGAGTATTATTTCAAAGTTGTGTACCTATTTAAGTGAGCTTCTCGAATTCATGGTTTTTTTTCCATTGAAAATGCGTACAATACATTCTGACCATGGTTCCCCCTCTCCCATTCCTCCAAGTTCCTCCCACCTCCACACCACTCAGCTCCACACCTTCTTTCTCTTTTCAAGAAAACAAACAGGCAACTAAAACAAAACCCAGAATAAAAATGAACAGATAAATTTTCTTTTTAAGGCAGAAAAAGCAACAGAAACACTGAGGTTAAGACCCTTACTTCCAGTAAGGCATTTGGAATTTTTTCTTTTGATGTATTCCTATTATCTAAATCTTCTCTTGTAGGAATATGCATTTCAGAGCCAGGCTCTTCCATCCTCTCCTGCTAGTTTTCTAGGCCTTGAGGGTACTCTTTCTCAAGGGGATTTCCCTTTCAGTACCATTCCGGATGTTCCCTTTGCTTTGTCTTGGTTTCCTATTTTCAAGGGCCATATCTTCCGATTATTACATCTTCAAACAACTTGTGGAGAAAATAAGCATGGGCAGTGTAATTTCTGAGATTTTTGCATGTCTGAAATTTTCATTTTCTCCCCCATTTGAGTATTAATTTAGCTGGGTTTAGATATTGCTGCATTTGTCTTCCAAATTCAGTGTTGCCGTTTAAAGTCTCGAGCAGTTCTAGTGCCTGACCATCTATTTGTATGCAGACCTCCCTCCCCTGACTTCCCAGCAAATGCTTAGCAGATTTTTTTGTGTGTGTTTGCGTTCTGGTTTGTCACATTGTAGTCCTTGCTGTGGGCCTGTTCTTACCCACTGTAACCCCTTTCAACTCATATCTAATAAGTTCCTGTTCTTTGTTTACTCTCAGCACTGCCCTGCCAGCCAGTGTATTTCCTATGATATGGGTCTCCTAGACTGGCTATCTAATTTTCATAGTTTATCTTCCTGATTTTTAGTTCTCTCATTTTTTTTTTCTTTTTTTTTTTTTATTTATTTATTTATTTTTTTTTTATTTTTTGATATTTTATTTACATTTCCGATGATTCCCCTTTTCTTTAGAAACCCCATGTCCCCTCCCCCTCCCCGCCTCTGTGAGGGAATTCCTCCTCCCACCTACCCGCCCACCCATTCCCATATTCCCACCTTGACATTCCCTTTTACTGGGGCCATGAGCACCCTCAGGCCCAAAGTCCTCTCCTTTCTCCCTGGTGGCCATCGAGGTGATTCTTCTGCCTCATGTGTAGTTCAAATCATGGGTCAATAGATGTGTATTCTTTGGTTAGTGGTCTGAACTAGAGGACGACCAGGGGGAGGGTCAGGCCCATTGACGCTCTTGCTCCCTCCATGGGGCTGCCAATTCCCTCCGCTCCTTCAGACTTTTCTCCAACCCCTCCATCTGGTACCTCACTCTCAGTCCAGCGGTTATTGTTAAGTG
>CM052722.1:2651883-2682683 GCA_028551405.1 Uromys caudimaculatus
CTCTTTCCTAGGTTTTCTAACTGCAGGGTTGTCTCTTTTTGTGATTTCTTTATTGTTTCTATTTCTATTTTTAGCTCCTGGATAATTTTGTTCATTTCCTTTGTCTGTTTGATTGTGTTTTCCTGTAATTTTTTAATGGATTTCTGTGTTTCCTCTTTAAGGGCTTCTAGTTCTTTACCTCTGTTCTCTTGTGTTTCTTTAAGGGTGTTAATTTCTTTCTTAAAGTCTTCTATCATCATCATGAGAACTAATTTTAAATCTGAGTCTTGCTTTTCTGGTGTGTTGGGGAATCCAGGGCTTGCTGTGGTGGGATAGCTGGGTTCTGATGTTACCAAGTAGCCTTGGTTTCTGTTCCTTAGGTTCTTGCCCTTGCCTTTTGCCATCTTGTTAACTCTGAGGTTAGCTGATCTTACTCTGTGTGGCTATGGCTTGTTCCTCCTGCAGGCCTCTGTATCAATACTCCTTGGGTTTGGAGTGCTGTGGCACAGGGTCAGCTCTGGGGTGCAGACAGAAACCAGAAGGATCTTGTCCCCAGCTGTCCCTTGGTTCCTGTGTCCTGATGGCTCTGCAAGGGTCCCTCTTGATCCAGTGAGTTTGATTGGAAGTGGTGGTTTTGCCTATGCTCGAAGGTGTGTCAGCACTCCTGGGATACCAGCTCTCTCCTGGAGCCCTGTGGCCCAGGCTGAGGTCTCCAGGTCCAGGTGAGCAGTAGTGCTTGTCTTATCCGCACTCATGGCCTTTCCACCCTCCTGGGAGGGTGACTTTCTTCTAGCACTGCTTGTCTATGTAACCCTAGTTGCCAAGGCACAGGTCTCCTGCCACAGATAGAAACCAGAACGTTCCAGTCTCTTACTTTTCCTCCTCGGTCTCTGTGTCCTGCGGGCCTGGGAGAGTAATTTTCTAGAGGCGCTGCTTGGCTGTGGGACCCTAGTGGCCCATGCAGAGGTCTCCTGCCACAGATGGGAACCAGAGGGTTCCTATGCCTGCCTACCTCAGTTCCTGTGTCCCGCAGGTTCGGGGCCGTTCCTGGTGAGCAGTGGTGCTCGCCTTGGCCCCACTCCTGGCTTTTCCAAGCTCCTGGGAGGGTAGCTTTCTCCCAGCACTAATTGGCTATGGAGCCCAGTGGCCCAAGCTGAGGTCCCCAGCCACAGATAGGAAGCTTTTTTATTAAACGTTGAAAATGCCACATCCAGCAGATCTCTGAGAAGTTTGAGGACTATTATTTAATTTATTATTATTTTAAATATATTTATAATTTAGTATATAATTATAATTTTATTATCAATTTATTGTTATATTAGTATATTAGTCTATAACTGAATATAATTATTATAATATATAATAAATTATTATAAATTATTTAATTTATGTATACCTGATTTTAAGTAAACTTTATTTGTTTTCATTTACTTATATCAGGCTTAATCTTGAAAACCATAGACAAGAGACTAAATAAGCCTTGTTCCTGTGAATTAATTACATTTGTAATTAGCAAGACTACAAGCATAGTTTTGAGCACATTAACGAATTTGATCATTTATAAGGTGACTGACCATTAACTTGCATGCCTTAATCATCTTTAACAGTTTACAATGAGTTAGCAGCTTTTACAAAATTAGGATTTTACAGTTTTATCCCTGTTAAATTTGATCCTTAAAATTTGGATTGAAGACTTAATTGAAAATCATCCAGTAGGAAAATAAAACCTTAAATCATCAAAACAGTCCACAAAGAAACTGGGAACTTTACAAATCCATAAACACAGTCCACAGAGAGGCTGGGAACTTTATTTTCCTGATGCTTTTATAGTATACCTTTATTGAATGTAATCGTTTCTTTTATTACTCAGTTTATCCAAATAGCTAAGGCTTAACAAAACTAGCAAGACAAAGAGGCTAAACACATTCCAAGGCTGTTGTGTTTTATAAAAAGATAAGGAGAGAAGGAATATGTTTGGTGGAGGTGTAGTCAGGTGTGGGGAAGGTGTGCCTCTGCGGGCCATGATGAGGCCTCAACCCCCCCCCCCCCCAGGGACCAGCCACATGATGGTATAGTATAGAATAGAGTTTATTCAGGGCATGGGGAGGGGTTAGGGGAGTAGAGACAGAGAAAGGGGGAGAGAGAGAGAGAGAGAGAGAGAGAGAGAGAGAGAAGAGGAGTAGAGGTTGACCATGGGCACATGAAGAGAGAGGGGTGATGGGAAAGAAAAGAGGGGCTAAGGAGCAAGAGGACAGAGCAGAAGCAAGAGAGCAAGAGAGAGAAGGGAGCAAGCAGCCCCTTTATAGTGAGTCAGGCACACCCGGCTTTTGCCTGGTAACTGTGGGGTGGAGCCTAGACAAAATGCCAACATTCCCCCATTTTGGTTTAATTAAAAAAGAAAAAAATAAGAAAGGCGATGGTGGAGCAGGTGTAGGGTCATTGTGATCTTTAGCTACTTCCTGCTGACTTTGGGGTGATGTGTCTCTAGGAAACCTAGGAAAATGGATATGGGGATGTTGGTCCAGTCTTAGGAGAGTTGACTTTGTCCTTGCTGTCCAGGGTCTGTGGAATCATCTGTGGATAGATCAGAAGGAACAGGTCCAGTAGACGGGTCTGTGAGAGTAGATTGGAACATCTGGGGTTGCTTTTCTAGAGCTGTCCTGGGTGTAGTAATCCCCTGGGTGTAGTAAACGTGTGTGTGTGTGTGTGTGTGTGTGTGTGTGTATTATAGGTAGAGAATAAGATTAAGTATGTTTGGGAGAAAAAATTTCAGGTGTATATTTGTAAGTTAAGTGTATATTTGAAAATACATTTGAAACCCATAGGTCTTGGTAGTTAAGGGTGAGTCCCAATTTCAAGGCACAGGAGTGGAATCCAACCCTCTGGAATAGGTAGGTGTACTTATCTGGACAGAGTCTATTTGGTCCATGAGAGGTAGATTTGAGGTTTCCTGTAGCTTATATGTTTATAAAAGAGATTTCTTAACAACATGAATAATAGTCTTTAAGAGGATCTTAGGGAAGACAAAAACCTTTCGTGGAGCAGAAGAAACAAGAAGGGCTTTTCTTTCTGTCTAGGAGATTGAATATACATAACAAGAAAGAATTTTAAGTTTATAATTGAGAAACAAAGGAAACTAAAAACCTTGACCTTGTGAATACAGTTGATAATAATAGCACAAGAAACACCTAATGTCTTTAGTTAAAGTACAATCAAATGAAACATATATTTGGGTATGATAGCTTGTAGTGTAGATTCAGTATAAGAAACACTTTAAATTTAGTCAAAAGACAATCAAAGAAAACTTAAAATTTGAATTTGTGATTATATAGTTGAACCGTATAGTGGAATGTTTCAATAGGGTTAGGCAAATCTATAAGAACTCAAATAATGTTAGGACAGTGGCATAGCAAGAAGGAGAAATATGAAACACTTAATTGCTGGAAACTGAGTTTAGGTAAGGAAGTAACAGATTACATCTGTGAAAGCTTATATCTGAACTTGTGTATCATTTATCATGAAGTCTATAAGAATTTTGGCAGTCTTAGCCAGTTAACTAATTTATTAATGAGCAAATATAGTGGTGGAATACCTTAGGGTAGGGGGCTAGGTCTGTTTTCTAGCTGTTAAGCTTACAGTTACCTTAGCTGTCAATGTAGTCAGAAATCTGAGGAAGAGTAAATTATAATCTAGGAGTCAAGTATTAATAAAAACGACAGAGGTTGGTCTATAGTCCACTACCTAAACAGTTCCCAGGTCCCTGTGGTCTCCGTCGTAACTTGGGCAGAGTCAGTCTGGCTGTCAGGCCCAGAAGATGAAAAGCTTTTTTCCTGTGGAGTAGATAGGTGTGAAATGAGACATGACCCACCTTGACTTAGGCAATATGAAACATTTGACTCTTAGGGTATCCTGTTTGTCCACAGTGTAGACCAAGCCCTGGCAGTGGGCAAGGCAATGGAGTAATGTTTCTCAGTGGTTATCCTACCACAATCCAGGTAGTCTCTTGTAGCTATGTCTATTATCTTCTTGGAGACCTTCGGGAGTTAACTGTTAGGCTTTGGGAGTCTCTGTCTTTCAAAAGCTTTAGTATTAATACATTATCAGACTTTTGACAAGATTTAGAGCAGTATTGAAGAAATCAGCTCAGTAACTTCGGAATAGTCCACCAGACCCCTGCCCCTCCTATAAGAGAAAGGTCACAGCTCATAGGACTAGCCTTGGTCACCTACAGACAAGGGGAGTCCTGACCACCTCATTCCCTAAGGCCCAATCAGTTTAAAAGTCAGACTGTTCTGCCAATCACGTTGCACCTAGTGGCTCTTGCTCTGAAAACTGTATAAAGGCTCGCCAAATGGGCTACCTCTCCTTTGGGTGTGGTATGGCCCCAATGTATTGGAATAATAAAATCCTCTTGCTGATTGCATTGATCCCCGACTTCGTGGTGTTCACTGGGGGGGGGGGGTCCTCAAGAAATCTAAAGGCTCCCCAGAGTCTTTACATTCTATTGGTCATATCTGAGTTAGACAACCTGTGTTTGTTTACTTGTTCGAGAATGTATATAGTAAATAGAGCACATTATAACTTAATGTGGTCCAGAATGGAAAGAAATCAGAAAGCTGACAGCAATGGCATGAGCTGTGGGCCAGGACAGAAAGCAAGTATGTCTGGATGAGGTTATGCCCAGACATGGACTGAGCAGGGCGTGCAGGCCCATTTCCCAGCCTGTGTCAGAGTGGCTTGGGCAGCCGGGCAGCTGACAGTGGCCTGGGGAGCCAGCTGTGGGAACACAGTGATGGCAGTGGCACCACTGGCTTTGTTTCCTCCCCTCCCCCGCCCAACACCCTCGTTGTTCCATGGCCAGCGCGGTGCTTCCCACTCAGATGCAAGCAACTACAGGACTGAGCTTCCTCCTAGTAGCCAGAAACCCTGGGCACTGTAACTTTAGAATCTATGGTGCGTGGGGGAAGGGAAGCCCTGAAGTAATGTTTTGTCTCCTTGCAATTCAACTCTGGCAGTGTGGAGAGCTCTGTCACAAAACACTGAAATGCTGGACCATGGAGTTGAGTGTGCAGGCATTGAGAAACAATGGGGAAAGCTGAGGTGGGAGATGTCTGAAGCTAAAGCAAGAGAGGAGTGCCTGCGGCAGTCCTGGTCAGGGTGGGGTCCGCACTTACCTCTGGCTTAGGTCTCTCCCCTCCCCTGCCCACCACCGTTACTTTCCCGACAGCAGCAGTAACAGCAGCGCACAGGCACTGCCTCAAGCAAGGGGGTGGGCTGAAAGCTGCTTTTCCTGCAGCAGCAGAGCTCCTGCCCATGCCGTGAAACAGATGGCTGGGCAGCGGTGACTACTGAAGGGGCACAGTCCGGGATGGGGGTTGGGGGTAGAGAGAGAGAGACAGAGAGAGAGAGGGAATGTGCAAAAGAGAGTGCAGGGGCAGGGGCAGATGGCTACTGGAAACCAGTGCAGTGTTTCAGCAAACGATGTTCTAGGCAGGATGCAAGGGGCAGGGCGAGACCTGCTTTTCACTTGGAGAACCCTGGAGCAGAGCAAGTGGTGAGAAAATGGGGGAAAGGAGCCTATGCTACAGATCTCTAGCGAGAGAGTTGTTTTTAAAGTGCCAGTTTAGTGGCCATATAGAGATATTGCTTGCTGGGTACTGTGAATTAGACCTGAAAGCACTCCAGTAAGTACGGACAAGGCGGCAAAGACCAACCAGTGGGGTGTGGAAGTTATTAAAAATGTTCCTACCAGCGTCCGAAGAAAGAAATTTAATAACAAAATATAAATGTTCAGACAGGCTAGATGTACCAACTCATCGGATTCATGGGAGAAGGAGGCCCACCTAAGCTTAGGAATTTGTTCTGCGGCTGCAAGAGCCCGAAGGAGGGGTCATGAACACTGCTTTCGGGGGGGGGGGTCACCCAAGGGTTAGAGGTCCTAGAATGAGTGAGGGTCAGTGAAAAGACCAGTCATAAAGACTGAATGTCTCCGTCCTCAAGGGCAGCACAGTGGTGGCTCAGAGCTCAAGAACTCTCCTGGGACCAGGGAGATGTTTACTCTGACCAATAGGGAGAGGGGAGCTCACCAGTTCTCCAAAGCTTGGGCTAGCAAACAATGACTCTCCGTGTGGCAGCAGGGAGTTCTAAATCCGAGTCTCAGCACCAAATGTGTTTTATAAAAAGATAAGGAGAGAAGGAATATGTTTGGTGGGTGTGCAGTCAGGTGTGGGGGAAGGGGTGCCTCTGCAGGCCCATGCTGAGGCATCCCTTCCCCCAGAGGGACCAGCCACGCGATGGTATAGTATAGAATAGAGTTTATTCAGGGCATGGGGAGGGGAGTTGAGGGAGTAGAGACAGAGAAAGGCAGAGAGAGAATAGAGGAGTAGAGGCCAGTCATGAGCATGTGGAGAGAGATGGGGGACTGGAATGGGGAGAGAGGGGGAGCAGGAGCAAGAGGACAGCAGGAGCAAGAGAACAAGAGAGAGGAGGGGGCAAGCAGCCCCTTTTAAAATGAGCCAGGTACACCTGGCTATTGCCAGGTAACTGTGGGGCAGAGCCTAGATTAAATGCCAACAAAGTCAGTTTCTGCTAACCTGAATAGCCCTTAGTTATTTATAAACCTTGCTTATTAAACATTCCTTATTCATTAAACATATGTTGTTCCTTATCTAAAATGTTTTTAGAAGCCTGATGTTGAACACAGCAAAAACTTCAATGGTTAAAAATATATCTCCAAGTCAGTTTCTGTTTATCTGAGTAGACTTTCATAACCTTAGAAATTTATAACTTATTAAACATATTTTTTATCTAAAATTTTTACTCACAGGACCAAAATACTCATACAATAATCCATCCTAATCCCAGATCTCTTGGAGACCCGTTGTTGCCTCCGTATTTTAAATAGGTGATACAATGATAAGCAAAGGGCTCATTAGGACTGCCTTAGCCTGTTTATACCACATGGTAACTTTAAATAAGATGATGGTGAAGTCACTTGGCATGTCCTCACTTTAACCATCCTGCTGGGATCATCAGCCAAGATGGTGGCAATCACATGGTTGCTCCGTGAAACCCATTAGGCACATTCCTTTAAGATTACCTATGCATAGATTTTTAACTTTTAGCCTTTTGTTACAAGTTTTAAACAAACTTTTTTTTACAGATTTTTTAAAAAATTATTTTATTGGTTATTTTATTTATTTACATTTCAAATTTTATCCCCTTCCCAGTTAAACCCCCATCTCATCCCCCATCCTCCCAGCTTCTATGAGGGTGCTCCCCCACCCACACACCCCTTCCTGTCTTCAATGCCATTTCTTAATAGTGACCAACAGTTAACAGCTGTTGAACAATTAAAAGTATATTAATAGGAACAGAAATGCTAAAGACTCAATCAATGTTCATATTAAAATACCCAAAACACACATTTCCTATGACTTTTTTTAAGTCAGTTTTATTTAAAGACTGTTACATTACTATTGCATTATCATCATAAAATTTCTGGTAACATTTTTTTCAAGTAGTTCTTAGTATATAGAATTAAATAATCCAGATTTTAGGTAACGCAGATTTCACACACAATTTCATATCTAATACCTAAAATGTGTAGTGTTTTACACATGCTCATCCTCAGAACACCAGCCCAAAGAAGACAATGTTTTTGCAGAACAAATTTTACAGATTTTTTAAAACCATACTCATAAGCTTACAAATCTTGAGTTACAGAAAGATTACATAAGAGTCTTGAAATTCTTAAGATAAAGTTGATAATTTAGCCAAAGTCTTAGAGAGTTAAATAAAACTGAAAAGAGTATAAGATGTGTAGCTGTAATCCCTATTGGGAATAGTCTACTTTTAAACTGTTTTAAAGCACATAGTTTCTTTTCCTGGGATATTTTGTTTTAGTCTCCATCTCTATGTAGAACTAACTTTTATTCTCCTGTATGTAACTGTCATCTCAGAGGCTTATTGTCTCAGTCTGCTAACCTAGGCCTACTCCTGGAAGCTTCTAGCCTCCAAAATTAGAATCTAGGCCTAGAATGTTTTCCGCCTCAGAGACTTAGTGGTGAGTAAGCTCACCCCTTCCTAGTTTTTTTTTTTTTTTTTTCTGAGCTCTGTCTAGCTGGTTCAATCCAGCTGTTCTGGCTAAAACTCCTCTCCAAGCTGATGGATTCAGTCTGGCCTCTCTCAGCTTCTCCTTAATTGCTCTACTTGGCCTCATACTAACTTTGGCAGTCTGTTCTGATCTTCTGGCTTCTTCTCACTCTCTGGGTTCACCTGTGTCTAGCTTGTTCTTTCTCTGCATGTTTCTCTATAACGGTTCCGGTAAAACGGACTCCTCTCTTTGCACTGCCCCTCAAGTAGCTTCCCTTTCCTCTGTCCTCATAAGAGAACATAAGGGAGCATAACATATTCTGTCAAACCTTTCTCTGTATTCCAGCCAGAGGGATTAAAGGTAAGCTACTGCATAACTAGAAATAGGATTTTCCAGTAAACAACCCAATCTCAGGGTTCACAGTGTGATCAGATATCCTGCAACATCTGTATCATAGAGTCATATGGCCCTCTGACTTAGCACGGAGACTTCTGGAGAATAATTTTAAATAAGTATGTTTGGGTCAGGAGAGGCAGGCATGACTCCAGAGCTAGCTTTTTAATAAACTCTAACCCTAATCCTAACCAGCATAAAACAATTTTTTTCAATATTTTCCATACCCTAAAGACACCTAAATCCTTAGAAAACTGATCCAGTGTTCAGATTGGAGAGTTCAGATTAAGCAGAAAACAAAGAAAGCACAGAGATAAAAGATTTTGCAGAACTTAAACAGCAGGCTCCAGTGATCCAACAATAGTGACAGAAACAGAGCAGGCAGCTCCTAGGGGGAGATGAAGAGAGAGACAAGATAGCCATGGCTAGCCATAAGAGTAAGCTGCAGGAGGGAGCTGAGAGACTGAGCTAGCTAGTCAGGAGGCAGCAATACTCAGTCTGACTCCTATGTCTGCAACAAAACATACTGACACATCAGAAAACAAATCCACCAGACACAGGCAATGTAAGAAGATAGAACATTCAGGAAGTCACAAAAGCCCAGAAAAATATAGTCATGCAGTGGCCTCCTTCACTTATCTACCAGAACCAGGACAGAAGGGAGTCTCCTGTTTCCTGGAGACTGGGCCTATGACCATGTCAGTTCTCTCCTATGTTTCTCCAAATATCCGGACTCCAGAACAGAAAAACTCAGTGACCAGGTCAAGTTTCAGACATATGTTGACTAGCAATTCTTACTTCTGTTTTGTTTTGAAATTGAAAATTTTGAGTGGTCACAGTCTTGGCTCCCCAGGCCTCTCAAGTCCACAAGTTTGCTGTCCCCAACCCCAATCTAGGGCTATATGCCTCCTAGCCTCTGAGTTGTGGAATTTACTCTCACCTGGGTTCTATACCCAACTAGCAACCTTTAATTTGTGGCTGCCATGGTTTCAGCCTCATTGGACTTCCAAGTCCGTCTCAGGATTGTTCCTGCTTAGAACCTGTTTCAGACCCGGGAGACCTGAGTGTAGCCTCTCCCAAGTATCTCGGTGGGGCCTCCAAGAATGTTACAGAGTTCAAAACCACTGGGGAAGAGACAATAGACTAAATTCAAATTGTAATTAGCTAAAGTACAACTGATAGCAGGGAGACAGCCTTAAATTCAAATTGAAGGCATGCCACCCAGAAGGGGTTAAGGGAAAGGTTTTTAAAGATGGATACCACAGTTGTCCTATTTCTGTGGACTGTGCAAATGTGTGAGAAATTGCTTCACTCCCCTCAACTAAATAAGGAGATTTTCCTCTCCCTCTTTACACATTGATAAAGAGTTGTCTCAGTCTCATATAGACAGCATTAAGCAGTTTTACAGAAGCCAGAGCAAGTAGTTAATTATCTCACATCAGTTGTACCATTCTGGGGAGGGTATGGGTTTTATTGTTAGAAATTCATGTTTCAGGAATTTAGGGCAGAGGCCAGTGGCTACTAGTTACCTGGTGCAGAATGGAGTTTCCTTAGCTATCACAGTAGGTATTCAAATAATAATTGAAAATGAGTAAGTATGCAAAAAGCTATTACTTATGGTAGATTTAGTGTCAACCTATAGGAAACTGTTCTTTGCAGCAATCCAGTGAAATAAAGGCACATCAGAAACTTGGTGGAGCTTGGTTGCAATGAAAAGTCTAAATAGCCTGTTTTGTTTGAAATGGGAAGTTTTGTATTTTAAGACATAGGAGCTGTTTGCAAATTTTAACAAAACTTGACTATAGAGAATGTGCTGTTTTGTGGCTTAGACTTTGGAAGATATCTAGGAACATTTTGACTGTTTAAAACGTGTATATATACTTATCATCCCCAAGAATAGCTGATTTTTAGTATGTTTTCTTATTTCAAACACAATAAGACTGAAATGTATTCTTTATAAAATACTAATCAGGATAAAATTTTATTTATTTAAATATTATACTTTAATATTTCATTTTTTACCAACTTCAGAAAATATCTCTTGATTCTTTATAATTAAAATGAATACAATAAGGTCTCTTCCCTCCTTATATTTGTTAAAATTATTACTAGACTTAACTATATATTCAAATAACAGAATTATAAATGATTATTAAGAACAATGTAGAGTTATATAAATTGACCTAAAATGATAGTCACACATTAGTGATAAAACTAAGCTACAGTATAATCTGATTTTTAAAAAATACTCTGATGAATGAAAACGTAGGTACCTCTTTTTGTTTTGGTTGTCACTAAGAAGATGAGGTACAGGATTTCTATTTCTTGATGTCACCATTTCTTTGTATTATCTGAAATCTTCCATTGAATGCATGCTAGTTTATAGTTACAAGATGTTAATTGTTTAGAAACAGGGACAAAATTTTAAAACTAGTAATTTATTGCTACTTTAAGAATATTTTTTTCCAACATTTCTGATTTATTTGCTGAATGTTGTTTTTAAATTATTTGTATCAAGATACTGGAAATAGTTCAAGAAGATAAATAGAACTATGTACAGGGCATAAGGTCCTTGTGCTTACAGATAAGCAGTAGGGAGACCAGGAATGTTAAATATGTAGTATTGTTTCATCAAGGGAAAAGGTGTATAACCTGTTTTCTACCCAATAGTCTGGGAATAGACATAATTAATATAGCCTGGTGACCTGCGCTATCTTGCACATTGCTTCTCTGTGAATAGATCCTTATGGCAGATATCACGTGTACTTTACAAATAGAACAAAGCCTATGTGACCTCTGTGCTCTCTATAGGACCAGGCCACATCTGATTCCCTCAGACTTCCCATGTTTACCTCATTCTCCCTAGACCTTTATCTTGAGCATTGTTTCCCAGTCAATAGAACCCATCTTTATGGAGGAAGCCACATGTAGGTTAAAGAGTTACAATGTAAACATGATGTAAGCTTTGTTGTACACACAGGATTGAGTTAATTATCATCAGGGAAACGTTTTTCCAAAAGTTTCCTCTGCTTAAATATGCCTAAAATAAACTGTCCAGTGTCAGACTCTAGATGTTTGAACCAACACTGACTACTGAGTTGTGGTAAACCAGATTTCTTTCTTGCCTTACATAGTAGGATTGTAAGGCTTCTAAACAAAACAGACAATTTTCTTCTTACTCCACTTCTGTCTAACCCCAAGGACTTTTCACCATAGAAGTTTCAACTTTTTGGGCCAGGGAGTGGCACTATTAGGAGGTGTGGCCTTGTTTGAGGAAGTGTGTCACTGTGTAGGTGGTCTTTGAGAGCTTATACTCAAGCTCTGCCCAGTATGGAAGCAGTCTCCTGGCTGCCCTCAGATGTAGAACTTTCAGTTTCTTCTCCAGCACCATGTCTGCCTGGACCCTGCCATGCTGTCAGCCATGACAATAATGGACTAAACTTCTGAAACTATTAATTAAATGTTGTCCTTTATAAGGTTACCTTGGCCATGGTGTGTCATCCCAGCAATGGAAACCCTAACTGAGACACTTGGTATTACTACAACTGTTACTTCTTGAGCATTTTTTTTGAGATGCCCTAGGCTGACCCAGAATACATGATCCTCCTGCCTCAACTTCCTATGTTCTAGGATTGCAGGTACATAATTTGATCTGGGTATCCTATTATGGCAATATGTAGACTTAGCTCTGTAATACCTTTCATTTCATATTCTTAAATTAATAATTTCTTACTCAACTACCATTTATTCTTTCATGAATACACAATATCCTTTAGGTCAGTGGTTCTCACCCTGTGGGTCAAGACTCCTTTGGGTGTCAACTGACTGTTTCATGGGAATTGCCGAGGACCATAGAAAAACACAGATATTTATATTACAGTTCATAACAGTAGCAAGATTAAAGTTATGAAATAGCCACAAAAATAATTTTGTGGTTGAGGATCACCAAAACATGTGGAACTAAAGGGAAGGTTGAGAACCACTGCTTTAGGTCCTATTATGTGTGTCCTGCTGCATCTAGTCTTAGTTAGATCCCATAAATACCTCTGACTCATGGGGGACAGGGCAGTTGATCTCAAAAGATATTCATAACCAAAATCTATGAATGTTAGGTTAAATGGCAAGGAGAAATTAAGGTAGCTGGTAGGTTAAGAATGTTGATCCACAGACCTCAAATAAAGAGATTCTTCTGTACCAGAAGGCCCTATGAAAACACAAAAGGCTTTAGGAAGCATAGGCTAAAGAGAGATTTACAGATAAGGCTATCTTATTGGCCTTGAAGAGAAAGTTAGTAGAGCCACTTGCTGAGGAATGCTTGAGGCTTCTTGCAGCTGGAAAAAGCAAGAAAATACATCTTCCTCCTATTGCTCTATGAACATCTAGATTTTATTATAGTAAGAATCATATTAGGTATTTTACTCCTGTACTGTAAGATAAAAATGTGGGGTTTTTTGAGCCATTGAGTTCATAATAATTCATTATAGCTACAACAGACAACTAATGAAAGCACCTCTGCATTCTCTCCCTTTGTGGAATGAGGGCTGATTGGTGGAGATCTGTGTTAGTCAGGCTACATGTGCCCTCAGGGATTGGAGTTGGTGATCTTCCACTTTGGGAAACCTTGACTAATAAAAGGGATAAGGGTGAGGCACTACCTATCTGTACTGCAGTTGGAAAATCTAAGGCAGTACTGCCTGTGTCAAACAATAGTTATATCTACTTGTGTGGTTGAGAAAGAAAGGCAATAAAATAAATGTAGAACTGAAGTATTTGGCATCCTTGTATTATTCAAAAATATATGGTTACCCTTACATTTGAAGTTTATTGTGCTTGCATGTTAAAACATTTAAGGGCAATCCCCATATCTGTTATTAGTTGTAAACAAATACATTAGAAACGTAAGCAGTCTGCTTAGTCACTGTTCTATTGTTTTGAAGAGGTACATGTCCAAGGCAACATTTATAAATGAAAGCATTCAGTTGGGAGCCTGATTATAGTTTCATAGGTTTAGTCCATTTTTATCATGGTGGGAAGCATGCTGGCCTGTAGGGAGTCATTGGAGCAGTAGTTGAGTGCTACATCCTGATCTAAAGCCAGAGAGAAAGACATTAGGCCTGGTATGGGCTTTTGAAATACCAAACTCACCCCCAGTAACACACTCCCTTGAACAAGGCCACACCTCCTAATTTTTCTCAAATAGTGCCAACCTCTCATAACAAAGTATTCAAATCTATGAGCCTGTGGGAGCCATTTTTATTTAAAACTACCATATTCTACTCCCTGGTCCTGATATCATATCATATTGTAATTGAAATGCATATAACATTACAGATCATAATATGTAATACAAATGAAAATGCATATTGCATTACATATTATAATGTAAAAATGTATTCTGTCCAACTTCAAAAGTTCACATAGGTTATCACAATCTCGATCCTGTTTAAAAGTCCAAAGTTCAAGATCTCGTGGCAATCTCTGAACTACAGCCTCCAGTAAAATCAAAATAAAAAAGTAAATCACATACTTCCAACATACAATGGCATAGAATATACATTACCATTTCAAAAGGAAGGAAAGAGGACATAGTGAGGAAATACTGGATCAAAGCAAGATCAAAAAGTAGCTGGCAAACTCCAAACTCTGTATCTCCATGTCTGATGCCAAAGTGGTCTTCAGATCTCCAGCTCCTTTCAGCTTTGTTGACTGCAACACACTTCTTTGTCTTGGGCTGGGTCCACACCCTGTAATCAGCTTTCTTTGGTAGGTATCCCGTGGTGCTGGCATCTCCAACATCTTGAGGTCTCCAAGGCAATCCAGGCTTAACATTAATAACTTCACATAATGGCAGCTCCAGGCCTCCAAGCAGGGACACCCCTGACACATGCCTGGCCTCACTGGCTTTCCTTAGTCATGGAGGAAAATTCCACAACCACTTTCTTGTATGGTTGATTCTAAAGCCAGAACATGAGGCCACAGCTGCCAAGTTCTTCTGCTTGTAGGGGCTAAAACTTAGTCCTCCCATTCAAATACATCCAATTATATCTGCATCAGCTTTCTATTTTCTATGCTTCCCTTCACTGCTTAAGCTTTTCTTTAATCCCTTTCACAAGTCGGAAGCTTAGCTAGACAGGGTCTTGCCATGAAGTCAACATTCCCTTTATTCCATTTAGCATCAGGCTTTTCTTTGAACTTTTTATCTCCTTGAATAATGTACTTAGCTACATTCCACTTCCTGGTGCTCCTTTTCTCCTCAAACTGTACATTTTCTTTGCTCCTTTTCATTATAGAGCTGCATAAGAGTGACAACTAATAACCACGGGGGGCACACACAGTCAGTACTAGGCTGTCTGGAAATCTCTTCTGCCAAGGCTATATTAATCCCAAACTATTCAATTTAGCTCAGAGAGATTTGTAGGATAAGGACCAAAAGCAGCTACATTCTTTGCCAACATATCACAAGAATAGTCTTTAGGCCTAGGACAGCTCATTAAGTCCCATTTAAAGTATCCAACCATTTTTCTAGGCCAGAGTCTTAAAGTTTTCCATATTCCTCCAGTAAACATCATCATGGGTCATGTCACAGCAATACCTGTGGTCCTCTGTATCAACTTTTCTTTTAGACATGATTATATTGCTGCGAAGAGGTACCATGACCAAGGCAACACTTATAAAAGAAAGTTGGGAGCCTGCTTACAGTTTCAAGGTTTAGTTCATTTTCATCATGGTGGGAAGCATGGCATCACCTATAGCAGTAGCTGAGAAATGCATCTTGATCTGTACTCAGAAAGAGAGAGAGACAGGCAGACAGACAAAGAGAATCTCACATGGGCTTTTGAAATCTCAGAGCCCCACCCCCAGTGATACACTTTCTCTAACAAGGCTATACCTCTTGATTCTTGGCAAATAGTGCTACTCCCTGATGACTAAGCATTCAAATAAATGAGTCTATGGGAGAACAATTTTATTCAAACCACCACATGATCTAACCTAAGTAAAGGCAGAAATGAAAAAGAAACAGAAAGCAGAATAAGTAGAAAGCACTAAAACATATCAGAAATAGGGGCTGGAGAGAGGATTCAGTGGTAAGGAGTGCTTGTTTCTCTTACAGAGGACCCGAGTCAGTTCCCATCAGCAATGTCCTCAATTGTCTAACTTCAATTTCAGGAGATCCAGTACCCTCTTGTGGTCTCCACAGGTACCAACACTAGTGTGCAAAGACACATGTACATACAAATACATTTTCAAAAGTCATATTTTTTAAAGATAGCAAAAGAAAATCAGTCATAATATAAAAGAATAAAGGAAGAAACTTCACACTGTGTTTTCATATAAACATGTGTAGGGTTAGTGCTACAGAATAGGAAACCTTTATTATACTTCATCAATTTTAATTTAAAAAACCTTCATTGTTCAGTGACATGTTCTCCAGCCATGTATACCTGCCTATTTGTTTTATTGATTATTTTAGATCTCAGACTCAAACCCAGGACCTCATACATGATATCCCTAGGGTTTCTATTTTTAATATCCTACCTCTATTCCCAATCAGGAGATCTAATCTGGGACAGACTTAGCACTTACTGATTATTGTATCTATCATCTTTCTTGGATTACTTATATTTTTAGTTAAACTATTTTCTTGAGAAATTCAAAGTGTGGGGGTTAGATTTGCATGTTATTATGTGTCTTAAAATATCTTGTTCTTCTATGATTAAAAATCTACAGTATTTTTCATTTTTATATATTTTATTATTTTTAAAATTAGCTTACAGAATAGCAGGTTTCTCTTAAGACATTTTCTAACATACTTCTTTTTAGCTGACTCCTCCCCCCTACTTTCTATCCTTTCCTCCCAGCTCCCTACAGCCATTCCTGCTTGTCCTCTTACACCCCAGTATTCTCCCTCCCACTTTCATATCAAAGTTGTTCTATTTTCCTACCTGCTCTCCTTAAACCCTCTTTGTCCTCCTCTTGTGAATCTCTTTCTAGTTTCCTGGCCTTCATGCACACTTTAACATTAATATAAATATATAAAAGTTAAAAGCTAGGATCTTGTGCTGGGTAATTTTGTGTAAACTTGACACAAGTTACAGGAGGGAGCCTCATTTGAAAAAATGCTTCCATAAAAGGAGAGCCTGTAGGGCATTTTCTTAACTAGTGATTGATGAGGAAGAGTCCAGTTCATTATGGGTAGTGCCATCACTGGACTGGTGGTCCTGGGTTCTATAAGAAAGCAAGCTGAACAAGCCACAGAGAGCAAGCCAGTAAGCAGCCCTCTTCCATGGCCTCTGCATCAGTTCCTGCCTCCAGGTTTCAGATGTTTGGGTTCTTGCCTTGGCTTCACTCTATGGACAGTGGAAAAAAAAATATATATATACACACACACACACACACATACACACACACACCAAATAAGCCCTTTCTTCCCCAAGTTGTTAATAGTAATCCTAACAAGGATAGATTCTCATAAAAGGGAGTGAGTATGTGCTTGTGTTGTCCTTATTATCCTGAGCTACTTCACTCAATATTTTCCTGGCATTTTCTTTCTTTACAGCTTAACAAAATTCCACTATATATAGATATCACATCTTCATTATCAGTTGATAGTCATCTAGGTTGATTCCATAGAATTACCTACCATATGGACCGCCTATACAAACCACTTCTGGAAATATACCCAAAGGATTACGCCCTATCAACAGAGATACTTGCAAATTCATGTTTTTTGCATCTCTACTCATAATAACAAGGAAATGGTAATCTACAATATTTTTCTCTATTTTGAGGGGAGGGTGTTGAGATATATCTAGGTTGTTTCCAGTTTCTGGTTATTACAAATAAAGCTACTATGGACATAGTTGAGCAAGTGTCTTTGTGGGATGGTGGAGCATCTTTTGGTTATTTGCTCAAGAGTGGTATAGCAGCTGGATTTTGAGGCAGAACTAAATGGATGGATCTTGAGAATATTATCCTGGACTGATCCCGTGCCATAGCGCTCCATACACAAACACCGCCAGGAGAGAGTTGGTCTCTCAGGAGTGTTGGCACACCTGTGAGCACAGGTAAGATCACCATTTCTGCTCAAATTCCTGGCCCAGAACCAAGGAACAGTCAGGGACAGGATCCATCCGGTTTCCATCTGCACCCCAGAGCTGACCCTGTACCACAGCTCTCCATACCCAAATTCCTCCCAGAGAGCTGGTCTCCCAGGAGTACTGACACACAGGCTTGCAGGAGAGAAAAGCCACAGTCAGAGACAGCAAGACCAACTAACACCAGAGATAACGAGATGGTGAAAGGTAAGGGCAAGAACATAAGCAACAGAAGCCAAAGCTACTTGGCATCATCAGAACCCAGTTCTCCCACCACAGTGAACTCTGGATACCCCAACACACCAGAAAAGCAAGACTCTGATTTAAAATCACATCTCATGATGATAATAGAGGACTTTAAGAAGGACATAAATAACTCCCTTTTAAAAAATACAGGAAAACACAGATAAACAGGTAGAAGCCCTTAAAGAGGAAACACAAAATTCCCTTAAAGAATTACAGGAATACACAACCAAACAGGTGAAGGAATTGAACAAAACCATCCAGGATCTAAAAATCAAAATAGAAACAATAAAGAAATCACAAAGGGAGACAACCCTGGAGATAGAAAACCTAGGAAAAAGATCAGGAGTCATAGATGCAAGCATCACCAACAGAATACAGGAGATAGAAGAGAGAATCTCAGGTGCGGAAGATACCATAGAAAACATTGAAACAACAGTCAAAGAAAATGCAAAATGCAAAAAGCTCCTAACCCAAAACATTCAGGAAATCCAGGACACAATGAGAAGACAGAACCTAAGGATAATAGGTATAGAAGAGAGTGAAGATTCCCAACTTAAAGGGCCAGTAAATATCTTCAACAAAATTATAGAAGAAAACTTCCCTAACCTAAAGAAAGAGATGCCCATAAACATTCAAGAAGCCTACAGAACTCCAAATAGACTGGACCAGAAAAGAAATTCCTCCTGTCACATAATAGTCAAAACACAAAATGCACACAACAGAATATTAAAAGCAGTAAAGGAAAAAGGTCAAGTAACATATAAAGGCGACCTATCAGAATTACATCAGACTTCTCAGCAGAGACTATGAAAGCTAGAAGATCTGGGCAGATGTTATACAGACCCTAAGAGAACACAAATGCCAGCCCAGGCTACTATACCCAACAAAACTCTCAATTACCATAGACGGAGAAAACAAGATATTCCATGACAAAACCAAGTTTACACAATATCTTTCCACAAATCCAGCCCTACAAAAGATAATAGACGGAAAGCCACTATGAAGCCCCAGTTACACTGTGTCATCTCCCTTGGAGATGGAATGGTTTCTGTCTAATCAGGAACTTCTCACAATTTCCTTTCATAGAGGACTTCATAAGAGATTTTTTTTTCTACTTCTATCTTGTTTAATGTTGCAAATAGATTTTAAAAACTGGTTGAGTGCATATCACTTTTAGCTTCAGAAGATATTATGTATATTTAAGATGCATTTAATTATTATAAATTATTTTGATGACTTAAAAAATATCAATACTGAGTTGTATATTTTAAAATAAATTTTACTAGTTTAATAAAAAAAGAAAAAAATAGACTATCATCCTGAGTGAAGTAACCCAGTCCCAAAAGGACATATATGATATATACTCACTGGTAAGTGGATATTAGCCATAAAGTACAGAATACCCATGATATACTCCATAGACCCAAAGAAGCTAAACAAGAAGGAAGACCCCAGTGAGGAAGCTTGAATCTCACTTAGAAGGGGGAATAAATAATCATAAGTGACAGATGGGGGAGGAAACTGGGTAGGAGAGGAGATGGGGAGGGGAATGGAGGTGATTCAGTATCAGGTGTGAGGAGGGACAGAAGAGATGGCCAGATGACCATGAGAATGAATGGAAATCTGTAGCTGGTGGGGATGAGGAGGTGGGGAGCATCCCCAGGACATGACAGAGACCTGGGATAGGGGAGGCACCCAAGAATCAATAGGGGTGATTGTTTGCTGTGATTCACAGCATTGGGGATATGAAACCTGACAGGGCTATCTCCTGTAGTCAGGCAGGAATCTCAGTGGAACAATAGGGATACCAACCCACCCACAAAAATTTCAACCCAAAATTTATCCTATCTATAAGAAATGCAGGGAAGTGGGATAAACAGGAATGGCCAACCCATAACCGGCCCAACTTGAGACCCATCCCATGGGCAAGCTTGCAGACAGAACTCTAGTATGGCTGTCCTCTGAGAGGATCCACCCAGCAACTGACTCAGACAGATACAGACATCCACAGCCAAACAATGGGTGGAGCTTGAGGACTCTTATAGAAGAGTAGGGGAAGGATCGAGGGCCCCAAAGGGGATAGGAACTCCATAGGAAGACCAACAGAATCAAGTAACCTTGACCTATGGGCCTCTCAGAGATGGAACCACCAACCAAAGGACATAACACGGGCTAGACATAAGCCTCCCCAAGCATATGTAGCAGATGTGCAGCTTGGTCTTCATGTGGACTCAACTGAAGCCAGGCATATCCCCAAAGCTATTGCATGTCTGTGGGATATGTTCTTCTAGCTGGGCTACCTTGTCTGACCTCAGGCAGCCTAGAGTGAGAGGATGTACCTAGCCCTGCGGAGACTTGATGTGCTCTAGTGGGAGAATACCCAGGGGGACCTCCACCCTTCCAGAGGAGAAGTGGAGGGGGGTTAGGGGGAAGGATTGTGGGAAGGGGTGACTGGGAGGGGGGCAGTAAGCAGAAAGTGAATTTAAAAAACCGTCACATTACTGTTATCACACCAATAAATTAATAAAATAATCCCTTTGTAGTATCAGGTATCCTCAGTGTTCCAGTTTACCCAATTATATCAGTTTTTTCCAAACCAGTATGTTAATGTGATTCATGTATAGTATTTGGCTACTGTTTGATCATTTTCTTTTAATTCATTCCACTCATTTTCTCTTTTGGGTTTTCCTTAGAATGTATTTGTGAAGAAAGCATATCATATAGGGTTTCTGTATTTTGGAAGGTACTAATTGCATCTCTGTGGTGTTAGTTAACTTGTTCTTTTGTCCCTTGCATTGCCCATAAACTGGTAGTAACATCTATAGATACAATCAGATTCAGGGTTTATTTCTTTCTCCCAGAACATTTCATAGGTAGTGGGATATAATTAATGTATCACAAAAAGGAACACATATTGGATGATTATTTCATGTTGAAAAAAATGTTAAGATTGAACCACTGGCTCCTGGTGACATGAGCCTAAGTCAGTCATTATAAAATTTTCTACCAGCCCATAACTTAATCTTTTGAACAACCATTAATAATCACTGCCTAGAAATTTGTGGTTGTAAAATAGTAGGGGTCTGTGCCATACATTACTGAACAAATCATGTATAAACTTGAATTGCTTTGGAAAAAAAATACCTCCTCAACTATTTGTTAGGTCTTTTGTCACAAGAAAGGCAGGATTTCAAATTTTGTATGAAATAGATGTTTTTTTCCCCAAAATACCCATAATTTGCCAAAATTTACTCACATAATAAGAATTCTGAGTAAAATCTAAAGATCCATATTATTGACCTGGAATCTATAATTTAAAACCTCTTCTAATTTTTAGGGTCAAATGGCTTTAATGTTTGAATTCTTCCAAGCATTTAAAGAAAAAATAATGTTATTTTTATGTAAAAGTTTTCCAAAGATAGCAACATTAGAAACATTGCCAGACTTATTTTATGAGGCCATTATAGCTTTAATAGCAAAGTCTAACAAAGTTGTTACCAAAAGAAAATTAAAGGCGACTGTATCTCATGAATATAAATTCCAAAACTCTAGAAAAAATATTACAAGTGAAACCTAGTAACACATTTTAAAAAATTATATCACAACCAAATGAGATTCATTTCAGGAGTGCTAGATCCATTTAACATTTGAAACTCAACACATTTTACCACATTGTAACAGGCATTCAGAAGGCATGCTTCCTTCTGACCTAGAGCCTTGCAGAGCATAATGGGATCTTTTGTTTTTTTCTTGTTTGGTTTTCTGAGACAGGGTTTCTCTGTGTAGCCCGGGCTGTCCTGGAACTCACTCAATAGACCAGACTCAGAGCTCTACCTGCCTCTGCCTCCTGACTGCTGGAATTAAAGGCCTGGGCTACCACCAGCTGGCCATAGTAGGACTGTGTAGTGACAGGCTTTGTGCTGCTTACTTACAACATTCTTGCAGAATCTACCTGTGGGGACACAGTTTTCCAAGTGAAGGAAAATATTGCAATAAAGGAAGATGTTATAAATGAAAAAAAAGGAAAGAAAGTGCTTTTGCCGAAAAGCCTCCTCAGGCCTACAGCATAACTGAAACAAGATGAGAGCCAGCATTTTTCCCTGGCTTTACTTTGGATCACACCTGTGCATATTAATCATTAAAGCATTGTCTTTTACAGTCAGTCTCATACCTTCTGGTCTGAATACACAGGGGCAAGTGTTACTAAAGTTGTTAGGCCTAGAGCCTGGGCTTTGGCAGTCCTAACAAGCTAGACTTGGCCACCTGTCTTCACCAGCTGATTAAAGACACAATCCCAAAAAGCAGAAAAGGGCATTTAGTTGCTAAGCCACATTGGGAAGAGGAATAAAGAGGCCCAGTGATATCTTAAAGTGTATCTTTCAAATCCTGAAGGAAGTTTAGGTTTAAATAAAAGGAAAGAGGAATGTGTTCTTCCTATCATCACTGGCTTGGCTCCAGTGTCTCTTACAAGTTGGTCTGACAAGTTGTCAGAACTCAGTGAATTATTTTGCAAGGACACAATGTCCCTATCTGGCAGGCACCAGGGAACCCACCCTTTTCCTTCTTCCAGCATGACTCTCCTGTGGAAATTCTTGGAATCCATTGTTTTAATAGTGTGTCAGCCAAAGAGAGAATATGTTTCCTTTTAGAATATCTTCATTGGTGCTAGAATGTTTACAAACCTTGAATTTCAACAGCAGTGAAGCTTCCCAGGACAGACCACCTCCTAAAGGGTATATACCTTTGAAGGTATGGCCACAGCTTGGAACAGGAGTAATCAACCTAACTAAAGGAATCACATGGTTCCCTTCAAAAGATGACTTTGGAGAACCAGAATTGAGAGAATGATCCACCAGAATACACTTAATAGAATGCCTTGGTCACACGACTAATCCTACAAATGGCCTTGCTGGGTCAGTAAGTCCCAGAAAGGAATGTTGGCAGAGATTACCTGTCTTGCTTGAAGCAGACAATTCAAGGAAATGTGGATGCAAACAATCTCCTCCCTATAATGAGTCACAGTCATCCTTTACACATGCACCCCCACATGCACCCCCTTTCCCATGGGAGAGTTGATCCTTTGCTGTTTGAAATAAACAGTCAAATCTTTTTTTTAAAAAGATTTATTTATTCATTTATTTTATGTGAGTACATCGCTGTCTTTAGACGCATCAGAAGAGGGCATTGGATCCCATTACAGATGGTTGTGAGCCACCATGTGGTTGCTGGGAATTGAACTCAGGACCTCTGGAAGAGCAGTCAGTGCTCTTAACCACTGAGCGATCTCTCCAGCCTCCAGTCGAATCTTTTGAGATCAGGCTTGATAAATTATCATTGCTGAGGAAATGAGCCAATTCAAGCCAAGTTAAAGTAGAAAGGCAGGTTTATTGGGGGAAGCTCTCAGTTGAGTTCACTGACTACACACCGTGGTGGTGGGGGGCAGTGAAGTCAGTATGCTGGAGACAGAAAAGAAGGGAAAGAGAAAGAGAGAGAGCATGTGCACATAGAAAGAAGAGAAATGCAGATAGAGGGGAAGAGAGAGGAAATTCACAGAGAGAGAATTCACAGAGAGAAGAGAGAGCAGGAACCAAAATATCTGGGATTATATATTGAAGAACCTCTGGGGGAGAGTAAGCTCAGCCCCCGGGTTGAAAAGGTCAGGATAGAGGGCAAGGTATGCCAGCCGTGCCCTGCTACAGGTAGGGACTGAGGGATGCTGGGAGAACCTGGAAGCCAGGTCCACTTTGGTATGTTAAATATGCACCTCAGCCTCTTGTCCTGGGTCTGAAACTCAACATCCCAGGATTTTGTTGATAACAAATGAATAACAGACATAAACGTCTATGACTACTTCCTGCTTACATTGGGGCATTGTTATTGGGGGTCTGTGTTAGTTAGGTTTTTACTACTGTGAACAGACACTATGACCAAGGCAACCCTTATTAAAGCATTTAATTGGGGCTGGCTTACAGGTTCAGAGGTTTAGTCCATTATCATCAAGGTGGCAACATGGCAGTGTGCAGGCAGGCATGGTGCAGGAGGAGCTTGAGAGTTCAACATCTTCATCTGAAGGCTGCTAGCAGGATACTGCTTCCAGGCAGCTAGGATGAGGTTCTTAAAGCCCACACCCACAGTGACACACCTACAGGGACAAAACTTCTAATAGTGCTACTCACTGGGATGAGCATATACAAACCATCACAGGGTCAAAAAGTTGGAATCTTGGCTAGGTCTGGGAAGACCAGTTTGGTGTTCAAGCTCTGCAGGACCATCTGGGTCTTCCAGATGTGAAGGCAAATTGTATGGGAGCACCAATGGATAGCTGATTCAGAGCTGTCCTGAATGCAGGAAGCACCTGGTCTTGGCAGGATGCTGGAAATATATATATTTGGGAGACAGAAGATGAGGTTAAGGAGATTAGGAAGAAAATTTTCTTGGGTGTACATTTGAAACTTTTAGACTAATGATTGGCCGGTTGGGGTGGGGAAGGTCCCAAAACTAGGGAAAGGGGGAGGGGTCCCACCCTCAGGAATAAGCAGATAGAAAAAGAAGCACGGTATTGATTGACAGTACTTATCTGGAGTCCATTTGACCTGTGAAAGGTGGGTTTGAGTGAATTCCCTGAAGCTTATAAGAATCTTTGTACGTTTACAAAAAGAGATAAATTTTAAATATTTTAGTATTACCACTGTTTTTAATCTGTACTGAAATTCACACTGAAGTTTTGCACATCCTCCACCCTTCCTAACTTGCATTTACCAACTTCAAAACACCTTTTTAGACCCTCAAACACTTTCTTAGAAGCTTTCGTATCCTCAGACCTTACATAAACTTTAACCTTTACACTTTTTCCTATCCAGTCATTCACCGTGAAACACAGGTGGTTGGTCACAGAAGCAGTCACTGTAGAGTGAGTTTCTTTAGATAAAGGAATAGTAAAAACTTACTTCTTTCATAGTCTAGTCTTCAAATTCATCAGAGACCTAAGGATACATTTTACCTGAAAAAGTCAAGGTATAATTCAAATGGCCTATGTAACAATTAAAATGACAGAGAGTTTACCCATTACCTAGATGACCACCCCACTAGTTTCCTGTGGTGTTGATGGCTTCTTTGGAGACACAGGTCCCAGGCAGGATCAAACTTTGGCTGTCAGGCCCAGCAAATCTAAGAGGCCTTCCTGTGGAGAATGTGAGGCATGTCAGGTGTCCTGTTTGTCCACAGTTTGGGCAAGGTCCTGGCAGAGGGTGAGGCACTGGGGCAGGTAATCTCAGTGCTTAGTGTAGCACAATCCAGATGGAGTCCTTTGTCATTGTGCCACATCTTCTTGGAGACCTTAGGAGGTTACTGATAAGCTTTAGGAATCTTGGTCACAGTAAGTTTAAACATTTTTTAGTCATATATGCAATTCATAGAGAGACTGGCAACTTTGCTGATCCAACTATATTGATTGCATCATTATAGCCCATTGTAGTTTTCTGTATGGCTTAGTTTATCCAAACACCTAAAGCTTAAAAGACAGAGACTTAGATTTGGCTGTCAGCAAGGTATTGAACGAATTTGGCAGCCCTTAACTAAGATGCCAATGAATACCTGACTACACTTTCTTTATCCCATAGCAAGACTGCGACCAGCCACATATTGTTTATTTTTCCAGATGCCGCCTGAGGTGTGGTCAAGCAGTTGTGGAGGGTGATTTAAAGGGAGCAGGCTGCTTTCTCATCACCACCTTTTGTTGTCATTTAGTCTAGGCTTCGCCCCACAGTTACCTGGCAACACCCAGGTGTGCCTGACTCACTATAAAAGGGGCTGCTTGGCCCCTCTGCTCTCTTGCTCTCTTGCTCTCTTGCTCCCCCTCTCTCCCTATTCCCTCCCCTCCTCTCCCTCCACATGCTCATGGCTGACCTCTCTCTCTCTCTCTCTGTCTCTCTCTGTCTCTCTCTCTCTTTCTCTCCCTTTCTCTGTCTCTACTACCCTCTCAACTCCCCATCCTCTGAATAAACTCTATTCTATACTATACCATCCTGTGGCTGGTCCCTCAGGGGAAGGGATGCCTCAGCATGGGCCTGCAGAGGCACCCCTTCCCCCACACCTCACCACACCTCCACCAAACATATTCCCTCTCTTTCCTTATATTTTTATAAAACACAACACCTTTGCCATCATGTCTCTTTTGGCTTGTTAAACAGGCACCTCAGCCGCTGGCCCCAGGTCTAAAACCCAACAAGGCTTCTCTAGTCTCTTTTTTTCCTTCTGTCTCTTTATGCCGTCTCAGACCAAGATCATTTACTTTTGAGCACCTCTGGCCTTTTTCTTCTCTTCTTTTTCTAGACCGAATGTTATATCAACACCCCAAAGGTGAACTTGTGGACAATGGTCCCCATTATCTGTTTTTCTTCAAAATGCGTTCATATTCAATAAATTTCTACTTTTCACTCTTACCCATCTTGTTAATTGGCATGCCTGGATGATTGGCTGCACCTGTCCTGTTAAAGCTGTGGGAGGCAGCAAGAGCTCTTGTTCTAAAACTCCCTTTAAGTTAACATAATAAAGGGGGGGAGTCCATATTACACTGAGCGATACAGAAAAAGAAAACATTTAATAAAGTACAACAATTATATGTAATTAAAAACTGGAATCAACAAACGCAGAATAAAGGCTACATTTGCATTCTGATGAAGGGTTTGTACAAAAGGCCTACAGCTCGCAATGATGAAATTCTGAGTGTGTTTGGGATGAGGCCAAGAAGTCTATTTTAACAGTTCTATTCAACACTGCATGAGAGGCTACAGTCAGAATATTATTAGACTTTCGGTTTTTCCAATCTGATAGGCGAAAAATTGTTTTAGTGTAACTTTAATTTGCATCTTTTCATTACCAGCAGCTTGAGCATCTTTTATATGCTCAGGGACTGCATTTCTTTTTCTTGAAATGTGTATTAATTTCTCTTTTCCATTTTTGTATGGAGTAGATGGCCTTTTCTACTTTTAAACAAATACTAAAAGGAATTAAACCTTTATCTGGGATGCAAATTATAATTGCTTTTTCCCAGTTGGCCACTTTGGTATTTTCCTAGGTGTTTCTAGGATTTTTTCTGTAGCATGTAGTGTTTCTTTTCAACTTCATATAATCAAATTTAGTAATATTTTCCTCTCTTTGTTTCTGTTTTTTGAGTTCTAATGAGGAAAACTTTTTGTAAACGGCAATAGAAGAATTCATACATGATTTTTCTAGAATTTCTTAATTTTCCCATTTGGAATAGGTGAGGTTGGTCCCACTTTGTCTTTTTTGTATGGCTAACAAGTCAATACTGTTTATTTAAAAGATCTTCTTTCTTCCACTATATCAGGAGCCCACCTTTATCATGCCCAATTTTCATAAGTAAGCAGGCCTATTTCTGGATATTCTGGTCACTATTGAAGCTTTATACTTTTTTAAAAAATCTTTTATATTTTTAAAATGGAGATTTTAAAATGAAGTTCTCATTTCAGTGTGATCCTGAATGAAAAATGGGTGCATTAAAGAAGCCAAAATAGCCACATGTTGGGGGAAGAGGGAAAAGTTTATTTCAAACTCCTGTCTCCCAGGAGAGCAGGGATAAGTCACAATGGAAAAATGTTCCGAGTTATATGGGACCATGAGACAGGGAGCACCTGAGCTGGGATGGGGCCTGTGAGCTTAGTGGGCTTTGTGAGCAAGGACTGAGAGAATCTAGAGGCTAGCATTGACCTTCACAAGTTAATAGGCACCACAGTCATCTGTTAATGGAAGAGCTACATGTTTCTTTTGCTAGAGATACAGAGATACAGAGACTAACTAACTCCCACTTTTTTTTTTTTAAAGTATAAGCTTTCTTCAAGCCACTGAGGGAATGCTGGCTTTTGTCTTAAAAGCCAGCCCTTGGGAAAAGAAGTTTCTACGGGGGTGGGGGGGGAGTGGAAGAGGGGAGAGACCAGACAAAGCCTCTTAAAGAACAGCAGAATGTACTTTGTGGTAGGAGAGCAGAATGTGTAGAAAGAGGCATTAAGATTAACATACCAAAGAAAACAATAGCTGAGGAAGACTGGAAATCCCCCAACCATGGTGTAACAAAATGGCCTGTTTGAGAAAATCCCATGCTCGAGAAATGTGGGAAAAGGCAGATGCTATGTAAATGATCTATAAAGAATCAGCACTAGTGGCCCACAACTTTTGAGCCTCAGACCTTTTCCAGCTCTCTGGCTTACTTCCATTCTTTGGAGTATCTTTTGTTACCAGAAATTAAGGTCCTCTCTCGAGGTTAGTCTGGTTAGAAAAAGAAATTTAAGAATGGGCTCAGAAATTGGAAGACAATTTTATTAGTTTAAGTAAAACAACAGGGCAGGCAAGCTGTAAGGCAATGAGTTGGGGTCTCTAGCGTCCTCTACTAGGGTTCTATTAATACCCTAGAACTGCTTTGAAAAAGATACAGATGAGCAGCTAGGTGGGAGCAAGGCATGGGGCCAAGGATGCGTGGCCCTCCAAAACCTCCTCATAACTCCATTTTTGTTTGGTTGGTTTTAATGGAAGCATCATTGCATAGGCATGATTGGTTATAATACTGGCTATCAGCAATCAACTGAGTATTCAGTCTCTCTTCCCTCCCTGGAGACAAAGGCTTAAAGTCCCAAGTTTCTAGCATTTTTCCATCTTTTTTTTTTCATGCTATAAGCATACAAATGACATTTTATCACTCTGTAGATTTAAAGGATTTTAGAAAATGTACACTAGGAAACAGAAAGAAGGAAATTGAATATATATTGCTCAATATTACACTTCTTTCCCCAGCCTTTGATGACTTCTATTCTGTTTTCTGCTTGAATGGATTTGTCTATTCCAGGTTATCTTACAGAAATAGAACCATATAATATTTGTCATTTTGTATTTGGCTGATTTCATTGAGCATAATGTTGTAATTCAAGGTTCATCCAGCCACAGTTTCTATCAAACTTTCATTTCCTTTTATTGCATAACAGTATCCCTGTTGGCTTGCAGGTGATTGAGCTGGGCTGGGCTCCTTCCAGGGACCTAGCAACAGGGACCTAACAACAGCTTGCATCATCACCTGCAATGCTGCCAGATGCAGCTGCCAGATGCAGATGGCCTGACAGCATAAAGGGACTGCCTGGTAACCCAGGTCCCCTCTCTCCCTTCTGTCTGTCTGTCTGTCTGTCTGTCTCTCTCTCTCTCTCTCTCTCTCTCTCTCTCTCTCTCTCTCTCCTTCTCTATCCCTACCTTCTCTGCCCTCATGGCTCTGTCTGGACCCCCTTTCCAGGTCCTCACTCCAGTTCCTTCCTCCAAATAAACCTCCCTTAATACCAGGTCTGTCACATGACAAGATTTCTCAGAGGGGATATCTTGGCATGGGCCCACCAGGTACCCCCTTACCCCAGCTGCCACCGCATATTTCATAACAATTCCCTATACATTTTTTTTGTAATTCTTTTTGAGAGAGAGAGAGAGAGAGAGAGAGAGAGAGAGAGAATGAGAATGTGTGTGCATGCATGCGCGTGCATGCTCGCGTGGTGCACTAGTGTGATGGTTTCATGTGCAGGTCAGAGGGCAACTTGTGAGAATCAGTTCTCCCCTACCACTGTGTGGGTCCTGGGCATCAAACTCAGGTCGTCAGGCTTGACAGACAGCAAGCTGAGCTATCTCACAGGCCCATATTTAGTATGCTTTTATTTGATTGAATACATATTTTATTTATCTCAATCCTTACCTGAAGTGTTTTTCCCTTTATTAAGCATGATTAAACATTGTTGATTCTTGATATGTGCCATGAACCTGTTCAGTGTTTTGATGTAAAGTAATACTATAACATAAAAACCAAAGAAAATGCAAGGTTAAAGACAAGTGGCATCCATGAAAAAGAGATTTCTCAAATTAGGGATTTTCAAATATTTGTAATATGTCAGAGAATTCAGAATTGAAACAGAACATTCTGTTTTTTCTTTTTCTTTCATTTTTAATTTTTAAAAATTTTTTGACACTTTATTTATATTTCAAATGTTTCCCCCTTTCCAGGGAAACAGAACATTCTGTTCTTTGTAAGTCTAAGCCAATTTGCTCACTGTAAAGCAACATGGATGAAGGGAGATGAATTGAATTACGGGTCACAACTTATTAAAATAGTCACATCATAAAACAAAAGGTAAAAAGGTATAAAGCAGGGTTTGAAACTAGAAAGCTATAAATGATGTAAGCATTGGGAAGCATTAGGAATTAACATGAATCCCTTGACCTCATATGTCCTTGAAATGCTTTTGATTTGTTTAGGAAATAGTTAAATGTAATTGCTAAAGATGCAGAACAGTGAAGTATTTCTCCTTATTTTATTTTGTTGTGATGGTTTGTCAAACTGATTTATGATGGCTTTGTGTTATAAGTAAATAGCAGATATAATGAATTTAGAGGACTTATTAAGCACCACAAAATGTTATGAGGTAGCACAAGACACATGTAAACCATTTTGCACTTCCTCTGTCCTTCATTGTAAGACAAGCTAGAAAGGTAGGCAAACTTATAGGAACCTGGAGAGGGAAAGAAGCCTTCCAACCCAGTACCAGGTTTACATTTCTCATTGGCTGAGACACAAGAACTTCCATACAACTGAAGAACAGTATCATGGAAAAAACTGCCCATAGAAGCAAGATATTTTCTGAAATACATCTTAAATTCAGTTATTTAAAACAGGTGGATCATGTTTGCTTAAGAGCAAAGTGCATGTGACTTTTCAGTTTGATGTCATCAGCATACTTATGATATACCTCATAAATCATTTTATAGTTTGATTGACAAAAGGAAATTAAGATAATAGAAAATAAGTCTTCAAATTCATATGCTTTATTTAGTTTTTTTTTCCTCCTTTTTTATTTTTGATACTTTATATACATTTCCAATGTTTCCCCTTTTCTGAGTCTCCTCTTTGTATACCCCCCATCCCCTCCCCAACCCGCCTCTAGGAGGGAATT
>CM052722.1:2683183-2701891 GCA_028551405.1 Uromys caudimaculatus
TGGCCTTTCCAGGCTCCTGGGGGGGCACCCTTCTCCGGTGCTCAATGGCTACCGACTCCTGGCGGCGCAGACAGAGGTTTCCGCCTTTCTATGGCGCTCGTTGGCTACGGACTCCTGGTGTCCCAGGCAGAAGTTTCCCCCTTTCTACAGCGCTCGTTGGCTACCGACTCCTGGTGTCCCAGGCAGAGGTTTCCCCCTGCAAGTGAGATCCGGAAGTTTCGGAGTCTTTCTGTCCCCGGGTTCTCAGGCCCCAGATCCCGGCAGATCCGGGCGGGTCTGGGCGAGAGGTGCTGCTCCCCTCAACCCCACTCACGACCTTTCCAGGCTCCTGGGCGGGTACCCCTCTCCGGTTCTCGATGGCTACCGACTCCTGGCAGCGCAGACAGAGGTTTCCGCCTTTCTATGGCGCTCGTTGGCTACCCGCTTTATTTAGTTTTTAAACTCTAAGTTTTAAAATTTGCTCAACCTTTAACTCTGGTTATAAATTACAACCTTTGAGGAATGTAACTTTAAAAAGGACAAAACCATAGAAGAGAGATACTAATATATAGTTTCTGTATTGTCAATTTGCTCATCACTGACTAAACAGATGGCAGAAACAACTTCAGACAACAAAGATGTGATTTGAAAGGGTGGGTTTAATCCATTTTGGTGGGAAAGATATGGAAGCAGAAGTGTGCATAGCAGCTTTTTATATAGCACCAACTAGGAAGCAGAAAGAGAGCACTGAGGTCAGCACCGGAGCCAGGCTGGGCCCCATAGCTCTACCCCTAGAGTACTGTTTTTCAGCCAGGCCATAAGCACAAAAGGTTCAACAACCTCTCTCATTATGGCCAACAGCTGAAGACTGAATGATCATACACATGAGGTTGTGGGGGACACTTCATGTTCAAACCGCAACATTCCGTCCGACTTCCATAACTTCTTGTGCATCCCATAATTCAAAATGCATTCAGTCTAACTTCAAAAGTCCCCACATTCTTAACAGCATCAGCATTGTTAAAAAGTGCAAAGTCTTAAATATCTTCTGAGATTTAAGGACATCTTTCATCTGTGAACCCCTGTAAAATTAGAAAACAAAACAAATTATATACATTGGAACAGAGCTAAAATTCTAATTCCAAAAGGGAGAAGTGAGGACATAGTGAAGAAAGAAAATATCAAATCAAGAATGACACCTTACACCAAACCCTATAGCTCTATATCCAGCATCAAGAACTCATAGAATCATTTGAAAGTCAACAGGCATGGACCACACGTGCCTTCTTTCTTTTGACAACATGACTCAATGCCTACAACTTTCCTCAGCAGATGTTCTACGTTCCTGGCATGTCCAACACCATGGAGTTTTCATGGTGAGTTAGGCTTTACAGTCATAGGTTTATACATTGCACACTCAGTAGCTTCATGACCCTAACATATGTTGTCTGGTCTCAGAGGCTTTCTGGAACTTTGATACAAGCCACCATGACCTCATACTATGTGTATTTGCATGCCTGTAACATCAGTACCACTTAAAAAAGCACCAAGTTCTGCTGTCAGCTTCAGATAGAACCTGTTTGAAACACATTTACTTTGAAGTTGAACCTTAGGAAATACTTCCCAAGGTGGCTGTTTAGTTCTCCTCTGCCAGTTAGGCCACATGTCCAAAAGGTTCCTTAACTTCCCAAAATAACACTGTCAGCGAGGGTCTAAATGTTCAAGCACATGAGCTTGTGGGGGTCATTTCACATTAAAACTGTAACAGTTGTGGGTTGGAGATATGGCTCAGTGCTTAAGAACATGTATTGTTCTTACAGAGGACCTGAGTTCAATTCTCAGCACTCACTTTAGGTAACTTGCAACTGCTTGTAACTCCAGCTCCAAGAGATGCCCCTACCCTCAACCACACATAGAGACATGTTCACATATGTACATATGAATAGATAATAATAAAACCTATTTTAAAAGACTGTAACAGTTGCATCTTTCTCTCTGTGCATACATGTAAATCTAAAGCATATACACCTTTTTTTCTTGTTCCTTTCTTAGTAGATCTAGTTCTGCTTCATATGGATTCATTCTGAAATTCTGTTCTGTTGTGCAAGTCAAGATCCTGGTCCATCTATAACCAGAAGCACTGTACTGCATCTTCTTCTCGTAGTACCAAGAAGTCTCTTATACTTTGGGGTGATATCTATTCATGTATTTCAAGAAGTTACTAAGTTCAGCAACATGATCTTTGTAAAGCTTAATGAATAACTACAGCAAAGCCCATTTTAAGTGTCCATACCCACTGTTCTAATTTTTATTGTACAACAATATAGCAAAGACTTTTTTCAACAGCTCTAAGAATTCCAAGAACTACTGTTTGCAGAAAGAATCAGATACCTTGGAAAATAGCAAAACATTTACTGTTTTATTCCTTATAAGAATGATACACATAGTTAAGTGGAAGTTTCTGAATATGTCAGATGATGCAGATTCACATGGTGTTTTGTTGATACAGACTTAAGGAAAGAGAGTTTGGGCTTTCAGCTTGAGAGGATAGTCCATCACAGTGAAGAAGGCAGGGAAGCAGGAGCGGAAGACAGCTGGTCACATTGTGTCTGCAGTCATGGAACAGAAACCATGAATGCTGGGCTCAGGTTGCTGTCTAGTTTTTTATTCATTTTAGGACTTCAGTTCACATTCAGATTTGGTCATCCCTGTTCAGTTACAGCTCTCTGGAAACCCTTTCCTGCACACACCCAGAAGTGTGTTTCCATGCTGATTCAAAATCCAGTTAAGTTGACAAGGAAGATTAATCAATCATGCTTGAAAGGTAAATTTAGAAATGGAAAGATGTGTGATGGAAACAATCTGCATTTTTCTGAGACTGGATAATCATTATTAAATTTTCTTGATATATATGTAAGCTTATTGCAGCATTATTTATAACATGAATAAATGTTTGGAAACAACCTAGTTAACCTGTGACACTAGAATTCACACAATACTATTTAGCTAGAAAACAAGAAAATGTTTCATATACTAATATTAAAAACCTACAAGCATTATTGTTAAGTAAGAACAGTAAGCTAGAGAGCACTGAATGCTACCTTTCCTGAGGGAAGATGAGGTTATATTAAATATGTTCATACTGTGTTGTAAACATTTGCTTAGGGGAAGAAAAAGATATATAAGACATAAGTAAAAGTAAGTATCTATATGAGATAGAGGAGGAATTGAGACACGCAGGAACCACACCAAAACCAAGACTGTCCACCTGCATTCTGATTTGATTTTTGAATCATATGAATGTATAGCCTACTGTTAAAAAGTTAAAAGAATGTACGCTTTACATGTGAAGTATATCTTCCCACTGATGGTTAATCTTGTGAAAAGGCTTTAAATTCTACAATCATTTATTATAACCAAACACCAGAAATGTTCAAGTATTCATTCATTCTTTAGAATGAATGGTGTTTTTCTTTTCATGGTCTTAGTTTTAGAAAGATGGTGATGTTTCTGGTAAACTACAGTTGCTGCCTGTTTTATGATAAAAGACAAAATAAATTTATTTTCTGTAAAGCAAGAATTGATTGGGAATCTTGATGAATCTGAGATAGATTCCAGGAATAAATGATTTTGAAGAGATACAGACCCAATAAGAGTGAACAGAGTAAAGGCACTTAGCTGCCTAGAAATCATATTCTGTTAACATTTCTTCTAGGCTCCGCTCCACAGTTACCTGGCAACAGCCAGGTATGCCTGACTCACTGTAAAAGGGGCTGCTTGCCCCTCCTCTCTCTTACTCTCCTACTCTCTTACCCTCTTACCCTCTCTGCCCTTTCTCTCCCCATTCCCATCCCTCATCTCTCTTCACATGTTCCTGGTGTGCCTCTCTCTCTCTCTCTCTCTCTCTCTCTCTCTCTCTCTCTCTCTCTCCTCCACCCTCAACTCCCCTTCTCATGCCTTAAATAAACTCTATTCTATACTGTTCCATCTGTGGCTGGTTCCTCAGGGGGAAGGGATGCCTCATCATGGGCCTGCAGAGGCACCCCTTCCACCTCACCATACCGTGCCTCCACCAAACATATCCTGACTCTTTCTTTCATTTTTACAAGACACAACACTCTAATATACAATTCTATATCCCCTCATCAGTGTTATTTGTAAACATTTTAATTGATCATCTTATGGAGATATCCAATATAACTTCAGAAAAATGACACTTGAGTAGCAAGCTTTCTGGAGGGTTGGAAAGTGCTAGAAGAAGCAAACATATAAGACTGTACAAAGAGAGGCTAAGAAGCCAAATGCGGTGGTGCACGCCTGTAATCAAGACACATGTGAGGTACAGGTAGGAGAACCTATTTATCAATGTGTCGGCTATACACAATGAGTTCAAGGATGGCCTAGAGGATGGCCTTAGCCGTCCTTGAACTCATTATATATAGTGGAGCTGTCTTCTGCTCTACTAAAGCTTATATAAGCTGTGTATAGTGCTTATACTATGTATATTTATTGCCATTTATCATGGATAAGAATCTAGTAGCAGAATTACTAGGTTATGCTTCCAAGATTTGACTTCCAAGAGCAGCTGTCAATATGGTTTCCAATATGCCTCTGCCACATTTTGTCCCTGTAAGCAGGACATGGCAACATGGCCAACCTGAGTGATCAGATGTACATTTTAGACACTCTATAGAAGTACAGTAGAATTACATTATAAATTTTAACTTGCATTTCTATGATGACAAATGCTTCTGAGAATCTTTCATTCTATCCCTGCTCTTTACACTCAACTTAAAATGTTACTAAACTCAAAATGTTAGCCTATAGTTATGGGGTTATCTGGTTGTAAAACTCTCAGAATAACAATGGCAGCACCATCACTATTTCACGTTGGTATTGTCTGAAATTTCCACTGCCCGTAGAATGGGTACTATACACACAGTTTCTAACATTCAGTAGTTTCCATAAACACTGGCTCAACTATGTCCTAATGAAATGCTTCAAAGAAACAGTCACCATAATTAAGGGTCAGAAATGTTTCCCAGGAGGTGATGTATGTAATTTAACTGGAATATTTAAAAATTTCTGACTTCATTAGATGGTGAACCTCCTAGGGGGAAAATAGTTTCTAATGGTTATTTTTAATTAATAAAGTGTCAAGATAATGATAGAATCCCTGAAATTGGAAAACAGAAAAAGATTACTGTGCAAAGCAGCTCTGTAAAAATACAGGGCATGATCTCTCCAGGACTTAGCTTCATCAGCTACAAAACAGGACAATTAATGACTCTGAATCCTCTTTTAACTCTGGCCCATCTTTGGTATTTTGAATTGATCTATGACTACTAGGTGGCTTTTTTCCCATGTGATTAGATTAATTAGATGTAATAGTACAATTTTGGGGGAAAAAGAATATCCCTGTCAGGACTGACAAGTTCTCTTCCTGAAGTTTTTTCTCTAAGATAATTAAGTAAATTGAACCTCTTGATTTCCTAGCTGTGATAGTTAAATATGCATGAATTCTTCTTTTCCCATCATTTTATTGTGAACATTTTCAAACACATAGAAAAGTTGAAATAATGTTGCAATGAACACTCAAAAACCTAGGCACCCGATTCTGCAATTAACCTTTTGCTCTACTTAATTTGTTAAACTGTATACCATCCATATATTTAAAATAAATGTTTAAAAAACACATTTTAAACTAAATGACTGACCTCAGTACACATCTCTCTGTTTGCTCTTTGTACTTAAAGATGGATTTTGGATATGTTGATGCACTGTGGCACATATGTATTCTTTTTTAGAAATAAGAGATGGTTAGAGTTGTTCCTAGAATGAATATTTTTATATAACATTCTTTAGGACAGTGGTTCTCAATTGGGAACAATTTTCTCCCCTTCATCTGACTCAGGTGCCCATTTGTCAGTGTCTGGGATAGCTTTGGTTATCATGACTTGGGTATGTCAGTGGGATGCTGCTAAGTCTTAGGACGCACAGGAGATCCCTCACAACAATTACCCATCCCCAAATATCATTAGTGCTGAGAGTGCTCAGTATTGTTTTAAGAAATGGTAGACCATGACCATAAAAATGGCTCAGCAGGTAAAGGTGGTTGTCATAAAGCCTGACAACCTGAGTTTGATCCCTGGGACCCACATGGTGTAAAGAGAAAAACGACTCCTGCAAATTGTCCTCTGACCTCCACATGTGTGCTGTGGCATGTGTGCACTGTGGCAGGTGCATGCCCTCCTCCCAATATAATAAATAAATAAAATGAAGTTAAAATTTCAAAAGATATGGTGGATTCATCTCTAGTGCTTTTCAGAAACAGATAGTATGTGAAACACATCAAAATGGCTAAGAAGAAACAAAGACTTGAAGACTGTTTTTTCTTTCAACGTTCTTGTTCTGTTTTGTGAAATCATTTTACTAAGGTACCCTGTACTTGTCATTTAATTGTTCCCATTTTTCCTTTTTTTCATTAGATCGAAGTATTTGTATATGAAATCGTTACACAATCCCATCTTTTTCAGAGTGAGAACTGCTAGATCTCACCACCACCACCAAAGAGTGAATGAATTCATCGCTGTGTGTGCAGCTCATTTATAGAACACTTACCTAGCATGTGTTTGATTCCCTAGCACCACCAAACAAACAAACAAACAAATAAACAAAAAAAGAGCAAACAATTCATCTCAGGAGCAAGTGACTAAGGGAGGGGCAGGTTAAAAAGGAACAAGAATCTGAAAGAAGTGAGTGGGTTCATTTCTTTGTCTAGCTTTTACTTTTGTTTCCTTTGGCTCAGTCATCCTTAGCAAGGGCTTCCTCTGAATGCTTTGTCTGTATGTCTGTGATGTACACAGACCCGGGAGGAAAAACACGGAAAACCAAGTGTTGAAAGACAAAAACAACAATATAAAAGCCAACCCACAAAAACTGTTTCTTTATGCTAATCATCAATGTACTCTTGCTTCCAGATATGTTAGATGTTTCATATTCGGGTACCCATTAGCTGGGCCCTTGTTCCCCATCAATAGCTGCTTACCATAATGACTATCATGAAGATAAAGTGTACAACTCTTTGAAGATACTGTACCTGATAATCTTCCCCCCATAACATGCAGAGTATTGCAGATGTGGACCCACATCAAGATTGGTGAGTACGTTCATGAGAACTTGTGGTTTTGTAAATTTTAAAAACATTTTTATATTGATTATTTACCTACTTACTTACCTATGCATGCCACAGTTCACATGGGGAGGTCAGAAGACAACTTGTGGGAGTGGCTATTTTCCACCATCAGGGTTCTAGGAAAAAGTCAAGATCTCCAGGCTTGGCAGCAAGTGCCTTTGCTGACTGACCAATCTCACCAGTCTGGTTTTGTGTTTCTTTTTCCTTGACATTAGTTTATCACTAGAGTTATAAATAGTTAAATCAATCATTTGGTAAAACGTTACCAGACATAAGAGGACATGCAGGGCAGAAGGCTTGATCTTCTCAAAGTGTACCCTAGCAACAAAAGTCGCCATGCATCCATGCATCCAGACCCATCTGATGCCTGTCCAGCCAAACAAAGGCTCAGAGAATTCAAGTTCCTTTTTTATATGCACAGGAACCTTCTCTACGTGCATTATCATACCTTTAAAAAAATACCCTGAAGTACAGTGTACTTATAGAAAAGGGCACGAGTCTCATGTACACAATTCAGTGAATTTTGATCTATGTGTTCACCTGTGAAACCACCTGTCCAAACATGATGAGAATGTTATCAGCTTCCCAGAGGCTCCATGATACTTAGAGCAGCCAAGACTCGTTAAAGGAGATCTACTCCTTTGAAGTTTTGGAGCCGCTACAATCTTTTTTTGGTAAATATGTTTTTCTAAGTAACAATAGCCCAGCCATTCCTTTGTCCCTTTGCCAGCCCAGTCACTGGTGAATTTGTGGGTATCTCCCACCTATCACAAACAAAGCCAGATGTTTTAAGTCTAAATCATAGGGCTGGTATCCTGCCAGTTAGCCTGGATTCAAAGTAATCTGGAAATTGCTGGCTGTTTTCAGAGAGGTAGAGTGGCTTTCAAAGCACTCTGCTGCTTAATGGCTTTGTCAGTATAGGAGAGTCCTTTGACCTCTGCAACACGTAGTTTCTTCTGCATAAGAGAAATAACAATCCTTACTTAGAAACATAGTTGCAAGAGCTGCAAATAGTTATTTAGTCTTTGGTCCATGGTAGCTGGGATCAGAGGAAGGGCTGTGGGTCTAAGGGGTAGAGAACTGGAATGTTGTAAAGTTTTCAGAACTAGAGCAGAGAGGATTTTACTGCACTAATAATACAGTCAAGAATTTATTTTTCTGGGGCTGGAGAGATGGCTCAGTGGTTAAGAGCACTGACTGCTCTTCCAGAGGTCCTGAGTTCAATTCCCAGCAACCACATGGTGGCTCACAAACATCTGTAATGGGACCTGATGCCCTCTTCTGGTGTGTCTGAAGACAGTGACAGGGTATTCACATATATAAAATAAAAAAATATTTTTTTAAAAAAAAGATTTTATTTTCCTAGAGCTGGAGGTGTGGCTCAGTTGGTAGAGTGATTGCCACTATTCTTGAAGCCCTGAGTTTAATCCTCAGCACTGCACAAAACAGTCATGGTGGTTCAACTGAAAGCCCACCAGAGGTGGAGGCAGGAGGATCAAACACATTCAAAGTCATCCTTAGATACATAGTGAGTTTGATGCCAGGCTAGGGTATGTGAGTCTCAAAACAGAAAGTATGTTTTCTTGCCTAGAATTTGAGAGGCTTCTCAGCCAAAAGATATGTCTCTATTTTGAGAGTGTTTTCAACTCTTTGTTTGGGAACATCTCCCTGGAGGTGGCAGGACCCATAGCATCTAGAGAAAGTGTCATTCTGCCATTGCTTGCACATCATTGTTTTCTGAAAGTACCATACATAAGGAAGTGAAGGCAGCAACACCAAAATTTATTCCAGGCTACTCATATTGAGAGCCTCATGGTTCTCAGCCAATCACTGTCTTCTAGATAAGGGAATTATCTAGATAAGGGACGTGACGTTGTTATGAGAGTAGGGAGGGTGGAACCAAGGAGTATGGCAAATGAACTGGATGGCTTGTTCATCCTGGCAGGAAATGTTTGATCTCAAACACTACTGAGCAAACATGCCCCACCCCCTCTGATTCTCGGTTTCTGATCTAAGAGGATGCAGTTCAGTTAATTCATTTCTGGCCACTACTTATAGTCACATTTGGTAATTTTCCTTTTGGAAATGGTAACCAGGGTGTGGACATAGATCTTGGTGTGTGTGTGTGTGTGTGTGTGTGTGTGTGTGTGTGTGTGTGTGTGTGTGTGTGTGTGTAAGCAAAGGTTCTCATTGTTAAAATAGACTTGAATATGCATATCAAGTTTTAAAATTTCAAAGGATATGTGTTTAGAAATGTCTACCACCTTTCTACCCTCATCCTACAGGAGAGAAAATAAAATGAATAGTTCGATAGAATGGAAAAGAGCTGGGGGTTGGAGTATGGGCTTGGTGGTAGAGCCTTCGCTGTGCAGGTGTCAGGCTCTGGCTTCCACCCCCAGCCCTGTAATACAAATGTGACATTAAAAAGAGATGGTGTTTGCTGGGCCTGAAGGCATACACCTTAATCCAGCACTCAGGAGGCAGAGGCAGGTGGATCTCTATGAGTTTGTGGCCAGCCTGATCTATGGAGTGAGATCCAAGTCTAAAAACCAAACAAAACAAGAAAGACAGAAGGAAGAGTGACAGAGGTCTCAGGTGAGTAGCGCCTTTTGTGGACTTTCTAGAAACATCCGAGTACGTAAACACATAACTAGGGCTCCTTCTAGGACCCAAATAATTAGGGCATCACAGAAAAACTTCACAGAAGGCCACCTCTGCCATCTGTGACACACCTATGAGATGATGCCCATAAGTCACCTCTTCCACTTCCTTATGGACTTTGCTCCCCACATAAGTTTACAGAAAAGGTCAGTTATGAGAAATGATTTTAAAGTCACACATTTTACCCACTGTCAGGCTATTTATTCTACCCATTCCCCCCCCTTTTTTTTGAGGCAGGATGTCATGTAGCTCAGGCTAGTGTTCAATTTTCTGTATCTGAGGATAACCTGGAACTTCTGATCCTTTTGCTTCCGAAGGTTTTTGCCACCATGGTGGGTTATCCTGAGTGCTGGGGATCAAACCCAGGTCTTCGTGCATGCTAGGCAAGTACTCTCCAAACTGAGGCATATGCATAGCTCTGTGCTTTTGAATACTGTACCTATGTAGAGTGTTACAGGAAGTGGAAGGGATGAGGATAAGGCTGGCTAAGAGAGGCACCATGGATTATAGATGACACGGTGAGACATTATTGTCGCTAGGAAATGCTTGTGACCCTAAGGAGTTGTCAAAGAGGACATGCTACCTGTACCCATGGAAGTTTTGATTGTCCCAGGCAGGTCTTATAATCAGTCTCATCCTTCTGATGAGTGTGACATTGAAGGAAGTGACAGACTGAATGTTTACTCTTTGAGAAAAAGACAGGCCAAGAAGAAATTTGTCTGAATAGCAGCAACAGATTGAGGTTAGATATAAAGAAACACAATTTTGTTTTGAGGGCAGCATGGACCATTAAGGCAATTTTGGATCAATATTTCTTATAACTCTTAGTGGATCATCAAATTCTCATCATTCGGAGGCAATTTAGACACATGTTTATTGCATGTTAGGATACTAAACAAAATCACTGATCAGGAAGCCTTCCAGCTACAATGGCATGCTGTGAGTGTTTGCCTAGTGTGTGACAAATTCAATATCCTACTTTCAAAAATGATGAGAAGCACCAGGAAATATGCAACAGTAGAATATGGGATGTGCATTATGAAAGATTCTTCTTTCTTTTCAAGGATATGTGTGGTTCAGACATGGTCATATTATGTATTCCAGGCTGAACTCAGTCTTTCTGCTTCAGGCTTGAAGTGCTGAGATTGCAGTTGTATACCACCATGGCCAGCATGAAAGGACTTTTCTGGTTTTTTGAGTTTTTTGTTTTGTTTGTTTGTTTAGATAATTCTCATTAGGCAGCTGAGACACTTGTCTGGAACTCTCAAAGTTAATATACTCCTACCTTTGTCTCCTGAGTGCTAGAGTCACAGACATATGTCACCATGTCTGACATGAAAGGACTCGGTAATGCAGTATAGGACTCCTTACAAGTTTACTTTACACAACATGCTATCTTACAGTATGTTTAGATGAACAGTAAGTAAACTGTAATTCATGGGCCAAATTCATCCTAATGTCTATTTTTGCAATAAGTTTTCTTGGAGCTATGACCACACTGCTCATTTGTTTAACACATTGTCCATGGCTGTTTTAGGGGAGCAGCAGAGCTGAAGGTTGCTATAACAGTGGTTCTCAAACTTTTGTCTTAGTTGGGGTTTCTATTGCTGGGAACAGACACCATGACCAAGACAACTCTTATAAAGGACAACATTTAATTGGGGCTGGCATACAGTTTCAGAGGTTTAGTACATTATCATCATGGTGGAAAATATGGCATCATGCAGGCAGGAATGGTGCTGGAGGAGCTGAGAGTTCTACATCTTGATCCACAGGCAGCAGGAAGAAACTGAGACACACTTCCTCTAATAAGACCAAACCTCCTAATAGTGCCATTCCCTATGAGTCTATGGGGGTCATTTTCTTTCAAACCACTACAATTTCCTAATGCTGACACTCTGTGATACAGTTAGTTCTTCATGTTGTGGTGACTGCAAAACATACAATCATTTTCATTGCCACTTCATAACTGTAATTTTGCTACTGTTATGAATAGTAATGTAAATACTTTTGGAGATAGAGGTCTGCCAAAGGAGTCGAGACCTACAGGCTGAGAACTGCTGATTAGATTTTAAAATTTACCAAAACTCAATTATTTGTGTAGTGCTCAGATGTACCTGTATAGTGCTGACAAGAGCTGAAGGCTATGTGTACTAGTTTTCTTTCCACTGTGGTGATAAAATACCATGACCAAAAGCAGCTTGGAGCTTCCCAAGGAAGCTCTTTATGAAAAAAGGTAAACAACTAAAAATAACATCCCTGAAACTGACCAGACTCACTAGATCCATCTTTCAACAAGACTATATAAACACTAAAGACTACTGAGAGTCAGTCTCAGATAACTCAAGTTGCAAAGAAGACTCTGAGACCAGACCAGCTGTCTGGAAGAAGTAGAGGTAGTTGAGGTGCCTGGAACAGTGTTAGGCCAACTACATCACTTGGAAGGGACGCTTTCCAGCCTGTTGAACAAACAGTCTATAGGCCATACAGTGGTGCTCCAGGTTCCCAGTTTTTGTGAGTTCTCACCTGTAATTGGGTAGGCTTTGGTGATGCAGCTGTCTTTGAGTCATTTCTGCTCCTGTAAGTAACCCCTCACCCAAATTTCTTCTGTAAGTAACTCCAATAAAACTCACTGGCTCACCATGGTGGTATCTGTACTTTAGTTAGTCCTGGGCTCCCTATCTGGGGTGAGTAGAAGTGTGTTGCGACTTCCCAGGAAAAGCCTTATCACACTACAAGAGGCCATGGAGGGATGCTTTTTATTGGCTTACTCTCCATGGCTTGTGCAGTCTGCTTTCTGATACAGCCCAGGACCAACTGCCCAGGGGTAGTACCACCCACAGCAGGCTGGGCTCTCCCACATCAATCATTAATAAAGAAAATGCCCCCATAAACTTGCCTATAGACATCTGATTGAGGTGCTTTTTAAATTTGGGCCCCCTCCTTCCTATGACTGACATGTATCAAGTTGATAAAAACGAAACCAAACAAAAAAACAAAGACAAAAAAACCTAACCAACCAACCAAAAGCAAAACCAACTATTCAGCACACTGCAGTTACCTCTGAACGGGAGTTCAGTTCCAAAGCTCAGCTTCAGAGTTGTCACTTGCAGCCACCAATGGATTTTTCATTTCTGGCTCAGTCAGTATTATTTTTGACACAGATTTTCATAGTCCACACTGGCTTTGAACACACAGTCCTCCTGTCTTCATCTTTAAAATGCTAACATTACTGGTGCATCACCATGCTTGTACCATCACTATTTTAACCTAGACCAAATGTAGCTCACTTTACCTACTCCAACTATTAGAATGTTTCCCTTACCTCCAATTGGATCATGAATAGTTAAGGGGCTCTAGAAAGCCAGAGAATAGCAAACATGGCTCTGTCAGGCCTTGACCTTCTCCCCAATTCCCTCTGCTTTGCTAAAAAAAACCTTTAAATTACATTCCTAAAGCTAGCCCTCAAGGTCTATTCTCTTATATGGCCACTTCTTCCTCCTGAGGCTGACTACCAAAGTCCAGCTATCAAAGTATTGAAGTCTATCAATTAAAAGCACCCTTTGGCTCACTTAATTAACATGCCCAATTAAAATTAACCAACTCATCCTAGCATGGGATTTCCCATTGTACCTTTATGAACTGCCATATTCCTGGGTGCCACATCTGTCTCCTCTCTATCCAGAGACAATCCTTTGTCCCCCACAACAAATACCCCTCCTCCTTGTCTCCCTTGTTCCCTTCCCCTTCTCCTTTGCCCTCCATCTTCTGTCTTTGTCTCTTATTCTCTGCCCTCTGTCTCTCTGGGGCAAATAAATCTCCTTTGTGTTGAGAACTTGGTCTTGGGGACCTGAGCTGATACTGGTTACTTTATTGATTACCCTGAAACAAGTAGTATAGTACTTATCTGGCATGGATAAGGCTCTGGGTTCTATCTCTAACACAACCAAACAAAAACCAACTAAACAAACACCTGTACCTGTAGGGAACTGCCTTCCTTACAGAAGTGGTACCATGTTTGCAGCAAAACTATACACTTCCTCTCATATGCTTTTACTCAATGCCAAAGTACTTTAATATAACTTCTATGCAAATAGATAGTACACTGTATCATTTAGGGAATAATTACAGGAAAAGACAATAGTACATATTCAATACAAATATATATTTTAAATAATTTCATTCCATGTATCTTAGTTTCTATTCTGTTACTTTGATAAAATGGTCTGAAAAAAAATCAACTATAGGAGAAACAGGTTTAATTCTGGCTCACAGTTCAAAGTTACTGAATGTCTTAGCTACTTTTCTATTGCTGACAAAACGCCATGATAAAAGTAACTTATATAAAAGAAAGCATTTAATGGGCCCTTACAATATTAGAGGGTGAGTCCCATGACCATAATGGTAGAAAGCAAAGCAGCAGGTAGGCAGGCATGGCACTGACTGGAGTGGTAGCTGAGAATTTCTATTTGATCCAAAAGTACAAGGCAAAGGTAGAGGTTGGTGAGGTGGAGCACACATTTGGAAACACCCAACTTTCTTGATAGTTTCTATTTAGGGTTGTTCTGGAATCCATCCATACTCTCCATACTTCACAGGGAGTACAGAGAACATCCTTTGGTTCCATTTCCCCAGATATAAGTCCGTATGATGTAAAGGGTCTATCTCTGGACACAGTGAATGTTTTATAGTCATGTCTCTGGGCACCAGGGGTACAGCCCAGGCTTTCAGCTCACCCAGAACTGGCCCCCTAAAATTTGGAATTCTAGACACACAAGCTCTGGGGCCTCATTTTTCTCATTTGGAAAAAAAAACAGTGGAAACAATGACTACTGTTGCTGACATGGAAAAACAGTATTGGAACACAGTTCTCTGTGGTGCCTTGGCATAGCTGTGTGCCATGTAAGCCGAGATTCTTTTTGCTAAAACAAAGAGGATTTTTTCCAGAGGCTCTTTTTAGGAATATTTATATACAAAGAGCCCTGGAAGGTAGAGATCTTGTTTCCATGGAGAAGTGACAGTACAATGGCTTGCCATCCAGTTTAATGTTTCTTTTTGGACAGAGCTGAGGTAGTAAGTCTATTCTACCAAGTATAAAAGACTTATAAATTTGGAGGTCCTCTCCTGTAATGCAACTTACAGTGCAAGGAGGCCTCAGCTGGCATTCACTGTATTTCTTTTTGGGAACTAGAGTTTGAGAACAATGAGGCTCTTGCCATTGCTATAATGAATAATGAGCCATCTTTTGTCTCTTAGTGTTGTTTGCTTCTTTGAGAGTGATGGAACATGTTTTTTTTTTTTTTTTTTTTTTTTTTTTTTTTTTTTTTTTTTTTTTTTTTTTTTTTTTTTTTTTTTTTTTTTTTTTTTTTTTTTTTTTTTTTTTTTTTTTTTGGCTAAAATTGGCTTAGCCTATAGAACTAGGGTCATGAAAACTCAGTGGCTGCTCAAATCCACTCCAAGTCAGTGGCTCCCAGGTTTACTGTGTAACAATCATGAAGAATGGTGTGTGAGGACAGTAGAAAATGGGCAACCCTGTAGCAAGGGAAGGGAATTAAAACTTAGTTGCCAGCTCTGCGTTCTTTGCTGGGTCCTTCTAGGACCTGTACCTGAGACTGATTGATTTAGGATTGTATGCAAACTAGGGATTGAATTGTGAGGCCTCTGGCTGGCTGAACTGAATGAGTATGGAAGACTGTGGTTGGGTGGTGGATCTAAGAGGGTACAAATAGGCTCAGGAACTACCCACCACCTGAGAAGGATGACCTGCCTAAAGTTAAGGGGAGGAGAAAGACTCAGGAAGTGAGGAGAGCAATGGACTGTGGTCTGCCATTTTCAGATGAAAAGCCTATGTTAGGACAAAGGTCAACTGTTATATTATTGAGTCAAACCTTTAAGAATTCCCAGCTTTGGAACTAAATTCACAGCATTGGAATATGGCTTCTATGTCCACTGTCTATAAGGAATCCACAAAGATGGTGGCTTTGCAGTTTGCAGATGTTCCTTCTTCTGAGATAAGCTCAAGACTCCTTTGCTCACATAGAGTTCATTGAGAAATGGCTCTGCCAGGGTCTCCTTTTCCATGCCTAGCTGTCTAAAAAAGAAACTTCTCTGCTCCTCAACCTTATTATTAGAAACAGTGTATTTTCTACCAGCATCCATGATGCCAAGAGGTTGTTAACATGTTAGCTTGCAAGTAAGGCAAAATATTGACCTTTAACATATTTTGAAGTAATATACTTAATATACATATTTGATCTCATTCTTAGCTTGTACAAGACAGATTATCAATAAACATTTACTTAATGTGTAATGATGGTTGTTATGGGTTATATATGAAGCATTGCTTTACCCCAAAGGATTCTATGCTAAAAGCCTGGTTCCAAATTCTGCAATGGTCAGAGATAGGGCTTTGGGGAAGTAAGGGCAACTTTATTAATGAATTTATCTCCTCATGGATTCATAGTATAATGCCATTTTTAGGAGCTTATGGAGACTTCTGTAGGTGGAGCCTAGGTGGAGAGAATAAGACATTGAAGCCATCATATCTTGTTCCTGTTACTGAATTCTCTCTGCTTCTTGGCTGCCAGGAGTTGAGCAGCTCTTCCCCACCATGTCCTTCCACCATGATGTGCCAACTCACCACATACTCATAGCAATGGAGCCTGGATTTAAATCTATGGAACGCTTGGCTAAAATAATTTTCACTCCTTTAAATAACTCCTCTTAGGTATTTGTATACCTAAGTGAAAAGTCTGAGTCACGCAGTGGTAAATGGGAGAACACTAACTATGACATCCACAATAACTTTTTTACTTTATCTCTCCAAAATGTAAACCATGAGAACTTTAGGGGTGGCTGGTGGAGAGAAAATAAGCAGAAACAGTCATGTCAAGGAGCCCCAGCCCACTGGGGTGAAGGGGCAATTTTTACTTTAGAACTCATTTCTCAGACCCTGGATACCAGTTTCTCCTTCCAATTCTATTTGCTTTCTGGTTTCCAAGGTTTAGGAAGAAGTAAAGGAGCATCTGGGAGACAGAAGCTTTGGTGTAAATGATACCAGGTGACAGGATCATATTGCAAGAAATAGTAGAAGTGAGGTTTAGTGGCAGGCTACTACTTAATTGGGATTTCAGCTCAGGAGCAAAAGGGAGCTCATACTGATCAAAGGGGGCAGCAGGCTGCTCTCTCACCAAAGGGAGCAGCAAGTTTTGGTTGAGTTTCTCTGAATCACTAACGTTTAGGAGCTATTCATTGTACACAAGCAAGGTTTAAAAAGGGTGTTTTCCCACATGTGTATAAGCTCTCTGGCCTTAAGCTTAGTTCCCACAGGTCAGCACCGTAACCTAGGGACTGCTGAATTTCTCTTCCAGCTGTTACCATGCATTAAATAAATATCTGGGCCTCATAGTTTGATGTGAACCAAAGATCTTTCGATACTTGAACTACCAAGACAGCACAAAGGTGAGGTAGAAGAAATGTGTATCTGTAACAATGGGCATTAGAGGGAGTTAGCCCTGTACTACAGTCATGGACAGAACATTTAAAAATGATAGAGGAGAGTATGATCTACAAGTCAAGAAAGCAAACAGGACAAATGGAATATGAAAACAGAGATGTCAAGCTTGTTCAACAATTTTAGTCACATATTAGATAGATGGAGGCTGCAGTGCAGGGTCAGGGATTAAAGCCAAATTAGCCTCCATGTTTCTTTTTTAGAAATTACATTTGGTTTTGTTGGTTTTTTTAAATTTATTTTTGATATTTTATTTACATTTCAAATGTTTTCCCATTTCCAGGTCTCCCCGTTGGAAAACCCCTATCCCCTCCCCCTCCCCCTGTCTCTATGAGGGTATTCTCCCACCCACCCACCCACTTACGTCTTCCCTCCCTGGTATTCCCCTACACTGGGGCATCTAACACTTTCAGGCCCAAGGGCCTCTCCGCCCACTGATGGCCCACAAGGCCCTCCACTGCCACATATGTGGCCAGCACCATGGGCCCCTCCATAGCATTCTTTGGTTGGTGGTCCAGTCTGTGGGAACACCAGGGGTGCCCGACCAGTTGACATTGTTGCTCTTTCCCCATGGGGCTGCAAACTCCCTCAGCTCCTTCAGTCCCTTCTCCAACTCCTCCATCTGGGATGCCATGCTCAGTCCAACAGTTGCTATGAATTGAATCATGGGTATTCCAAACTTTTGGGCTAATATCCGCTTATCAGTGAGTACATACTGTGTTTGTTCTTTTGTGACTGAGTTACCTCACTCAGGATGATATTTTCAAGTTCCATCCATTTGCCTGCGGATTTCATGAAGTCATTGTTTTTAATAGCTGAGTAGTATTCCATTGTATAAATGTACCACATTTTCTGTATCCATTCCTCTGATGAGGGACATCTGGGTTGTTTCCAGCTTCTGGCTATTATAAATATGGCTGCTTTGTACATAGTGGAGCATGTCTCCTTATTAGATGTTGGAGCATCTTCTGGGTATATGCCCAAGAGTGGTATAGCTGGGACTTCAGGTAGTATTATGTCCAATTTTCTGAGGGTCCGCCAAACTGGTATCTAGAGTGGTTGTACCAGCTTGCAATCCCACCAGCAATGGAGGAGTGTTCCTCTTTCTCCACATCCTCACCAGCATCTGCTGTCACCTGAGTTTTTGATCTTAGCCATTCTGAAAGGTGTGAGGTGGAATCTCAGGGTTGTTTTGATTTGCATTTCCCTGATGACTAAGGATGTTGAACATTTCTTTATGTGCTTCTCAGTCCTATGAGTTTCCTCAGTTGAGAATTCTCTGTTTAGCTCTGTTCCCAATTTTTTGATAGGGTTATTTGGATCTCTGGAATCTAACTTCTTGAGTTCTTTGTATATATTG
>CM052722.1:2701991-2741986 GCA_028551405.1 Uromys caudimaculatus
TCTATCCCATTGATCTATCTGCCTGTCACTGTACCAATACCATACAGTTTTTATCACTACTGCTCTGTAGTACAGCTTGAGGTCAGGGATGCTGATTCCCCCACAAGTTCTTATATTGTTGAGAATAGTTTTTGCTATCCTGGTTTTTTTTGTTATTCCAAATGAATTTGAGAATTGTTCTTTCTAAGTCTTTGAAGAATTGAGTTGGAATTTTGATGGGGATTACCTTTAATCTGTAGATTGCTTTCAGCAAGATGACCATTTTTACTATATTAATCCTGCCAATCCATGAGCATGGGAGAACTTTCCATCTTTTGCATCTTTTGAGGTCTTCTTCGATTTCTTTCTTCAGAGACTTGAAGTTCTTGTCATACAGATCTTTCACTTGTTTAGTTAGAGTCACACCAAGATACTTTATATTGTTTGTGACAATTGTGAAGGGTGTCATTTTCATAATTTCTTTCTCAGCCTGTTTATCCTTTGAGTATAGGAAGGCTACTGATTTGTTTGCTGAAGTTGTTTATCAGATGTAGCAGTTCTCTGATAGAGTCTTTTGGGTCACTTAAGTATGCTATCATATCATCTGCAAATAGTGATATTTTGATTTCTTCCTTTCCAATTTGTATCCCTTTGACCTCCTTTTGCTGTCTAATTGGTCTAGCTAGAATTTCAAGTACTATATTGAATAGATAGGGAGAGAGTGGACAGCCTTGTCTTGTCCCTGATTTTAGTGGGATTGCTTCGAGTTTCTCTCCATTTAGTTTGATGTTGGCTACTGGTTTGCTGTATATTGCTTTTACTATGTTTAGGTATGGGCCTTGAATTCCTGATCTTTCCAAGACTTTTATCATGAAGGGATGTTGAATTTTGTCAAATGCTTTTTCAGCATCTAATGAAATGACCATGTGGTTTTTTTTCTTTGAGTTTGTTTATGAAGTGGATTACATTGATGGATTTCCGGATATTGAACCATCCCTGCATCCCTGGGATAAAGCCTACTTGATCGTAATGAATGATCGTTTTGATGTGTTCTTGGATTCTGTTTGCAAGAGTTTTAATGAGTATTTTTGCATCAATATTCATAAGGGAAATTGGTTTGAAGTTTTCTTTCTTTGTTGGGTCTTCGTGAGGTTTTGGTAACAGTATAACTGTGGCCTCACAGAATGAATTAGGTAGTATTCCTTCTGTTTCTATTTGGTGGAATAGTTTGAAGAGTATTGGTATTAGGTCTTCTTTGAAGGTTCGATAGAATTCTGCACTAAACCCATCTGGTCCTGGGCTTTTTTTTTGGTTGGGTAACGTTTAATGACTGCTTCCATTTCTTTAGGGATTATGGGACTGTTTAGATGGTTTATCTGATCTGGATTTAACTTTGGTATTTGGTATCTGTCTAGAAAATTGTCCATTTCATCCAGATTTTCCAATTTTGTTGAGTATAGGCTTTTGTAGTAGGTTCTAATGATTTTTTTAGTTTCCTCAGATTCTGTTATTATATCTCCCTTTTCATTTCTGATTTTGTTAATTTGGATACTGTCTCTGTGCCCTCTGGTTAGTCTAGCTGAGGGTTTGTCTATCTAGTTGATTTTCTCAAAGAACCAGAGCCTGGTTTTGTTGATTCTTTGTATAGTTTCTTTTGTTTCTACTTGGTTAGTTTCAGCCCTGAGTTTGATTATTTCTTGCATTCTACTCCTCTTGGGTGTATTAGCTTCTTTTTGTTCTAGAACTTTCAGGTGAGCTGTTAAGCTGCTAGTGTATGCTCTTTCCAGTTTCCTTTTGGAGGCACTCAGAGCTATGAGTTTTCCTCTTCACACTGCATTCATTGTGTCCCATAAGTTTGGGTATGTTGTACTTTCATTTTCATTAAATTCTAGGAAGTCTTTAATTTCTTTCTTTATTTCTTCCTTGACCAAGTTATCATTGAGTAGAGCATTGTTCAGCTTCCATGTGTATGTGGGCTTTCTGTTGTTATTGTTCCCATTGAAGATCAGCCTTAATCTGTAGTGATCTGATGGGAGGCATGGGATTATTTCAATCTTCTTATATCTGTTGAGATTTGTTTTGTGACCTGTTACATGGTCAATTTTTGAGAAAGTGCCATGAGGTGCTGAGAAGAAAGTATATTCTTTTGATTTAGGATGAAACGTTCTATAGATATCTGTGAAATCCATTTTGTCTATAACTTCTGTTAGTTTCAGTGTGTCTCTGTTTAGTTTGTGTTTCCAAGATATGTCCATTGATGAGAGTAGGGGGTGTTGAAGTCTCCCATTATTATTCTGTGAGGTGCAATGTGTGCTTTGAGCTTTAGTAAAGTTTATTTTATGAATGTGGGTCCCCTTGCATTTGGAGCATAGATGTTCAGAATTGACAGCTCTTCTTGTAGATTTTTCCCTTGATGAGGATGAAGTGTCCTTCCTTATCTTTTTTGATGACTTTTGGTTGAAAGTCGATTTTATCTTATATTAGAATGGCTACTCCAGCCTGTTTCTTGGGACCATTTGCTTGGAAAATTGTTTTCCAGCCCTTTACTCTGAGGTAGTGTTTGTCTTTAACTCTTAGGTATGTTTCCTGTATGCCGCAAAATGCTGAGTCCTGTTTATGTACCCAGTCCGGTAGCCTATGTCTTTTTATTGGGGAATTGAGTCCATTGATGTTAAGAGATATTAAGGAATAGTGATTGTTGCTTCCTGTTATTTTCAATGTTATTTTTATGTTTGTGTGGCTATCTTCTTTTGGGTTTGTTGAAAGATGACTTTCTTGCTTTTTCTAGGGAGTAGTTTCCCTCCTTGTGTTGGTGTTTTCCATCTATTATCCCTTGTAGGGCTGGGTTGTGGCAAGATATTGTGTAAATTTGGTTTTGTCATGAAATACCTTGGCTTCACCATCTATGGCAATTGATACCAAGATATTGTGTAAAATTGGTTTCGTCATAAAATATCTTGGTTTCACCATCTATGGTAATTGAGAGTTTTGTTGGGTATAGCCACCTGGGCTGGCACTTACGTTCTCTTAGGGTCTGTATGAGATCTGTCCAGGATCTAGCTTTCATAGTCTCTGGTGAGAAGTCTGGTATAATTCTCATAGGTCTGCCTTTATATGTTAGTTTACCTTTTTCCTTTACTGCTTTTAATATTCCTAAAGAAAGAGATGAACATAAACATTAAAGAAGCCTACAGAACTCCAAATAGATTGGACCAGAAAAGAAATTCCTCCCATCACATAATAGTCTAAACACCACTCTCTCCCTGTCTATTCAATATAGCTCTTGAAGTTCTAGCTAGAGCAATTAGACAACAAAAGGAAGTCAAACGGATACAAATTGGAAAGGAGAAAGTCAAAATATCGCTATTTGCAGATTATATGATAGTATACTTAAGTGACTCCAAAAACTCCACCAGAGAACTCCTGCAGCTGATAAACAACTTCAGCAAGTGGCCGGATATAAAATTAACTCAAACAAATCAGTAATCTTTCTATACTCGAAGGATAAACAGGCTTAGCATGAAATTAGGGAAATGACACTTTTTACAGTATTCAAAAATAATATAAAATACCTTCATGTGACACTAACCAAGCAAGTGAAAGATCTGTATGACAAGAACTTCAAGTCCCTGAAGTAAGAAATCAAAAAAGATCTCAGAACATGGAAAAATCTTCCATGTTCATGGATTGGCAGGATTAATATAGTAAAAACGGCCATCTTGCCAAAAGCAATCTGCAGATTAAAGCAATCACCATCAGCCATCAAAATTCTATCTCAATTCTTCATAGAGTTATAAAGAGATATTTGCAAATTCATTTGGAATAACTAAAAACCCAGGATAGCAAAAACTATTCTCAACAATAAAAGAAGTTCTGAGAGACTCAACATCCCTGACCTCAAGCTGTATTAAAGAGCAATAGTGATAAAAACTGCATGCTATTTATACAGTGATAGGCAGGTAGATCAAAGGAATATAATTGAAGACCCAGAAATAAACTCATACATCTAAGATCACTTGAGGAGCTAAAATCATCCAGTGGGAAAAAGACAGCATTTTCAACAAATGGTACTGGTTCAATTGGCAGTCAGCGTGTAGAAGAATGCAAATTGATCCATTCTTATCTCCTTGTACAAAGCTCAAGTCCAGGTGGATCAAGGACCTCTACTTAAAACCAGATACACTGAAACTAATAGAAGAGAAAGTGGGGAAGAGCCTTGAACACATGGGCACAGGGGAAATTTTCCTGAACAGAACATTAGACAATAGAACAATAGACAGAGAACACTGTCAATAGGACAAAAAGGCAACCAAAAGATTGAGAAAAGATCTTTACCAATCCTACATCCTATAGAGGGCTAATATCCAATATATACAAAAACTCAAGAAAATAGATTCCAGAGTACCAAACATCCTAAAGGGGTACATTACTAAACACAGAATTCTCAATAGAGTAATATAGAATTGCTGAGAAGCACCTAAAGAAATGTTCAACATCCTTAGTCATCAGGGAAATGCAAACCAAAATGAACCTGAGATTCCACCTCATACCAGTCAGAATGGCTAAGATCAAAAATTCAGATGACAGCAGATGCTGGTGAGGAAGTGGAGAAAGACAGATACTCCTCAATTTTTGGTGGGATTGAAAGCTGATACAACCCCTCTGGAAATCAGTCTGGTGGTTCCTCAGAAAATTGGACATAATACTACCTAAGGACCCAGCTATACCCTACTTGGCATATATCCAAAAGATGCTCTAACATATAACAAGCACACATGTTTCACTATGTTCATAGCAGCTTTATTTATAATAGCCAGAAGCTGGAAACAACCCAGATGTCCTTCAACAGAGGAATGGATACAGAAAATGTGGTATATTTACACAATGGGGTACTACTCAACTATTAAAAACAATGACTTCATGAAATTCTTAGGCCAATAGATGGAACCTGAAAATATCATCCTGAGTCAGGTAACCCAGTCAAAAAAGAATACACGTGGATACAATCACTGATAAGTGTATATTAGCCTAAAAGCTTGGAATACCCAAGATACAATTCACAGACCATATGAAGCTCAAGAAGAAGGAAGACCAAAACGTGGATTCTTCAGTCCTTCTTAGCAGGGGGAACAAAATACTCACAGGAGGTGGAGGGTAGGAGGGACTTGGGAGGAAGAGAGGAAAGGGAGGGTGAAAAAGGGGACAGGATCAGGTATGGGATGAGGCAAGGAAGATATAGAGGGTCAGGAATTTGAACTGAGGTGTGTAGCAATGTACAATGGGGCACTGGGGGTAGGACCAGCAAGTCCCAGATGCCAGGAAAGCAAGAGGTTCCTAGTACCCAACAGGGATGAGATTAACTGAAATGCCCAACAAAGGGGAGGGAGAACCTGTAGAAACCATATCCAGAGGCTAGGCAAGGCCCTTGGTTGAGGGATGAGTCCACACTCTCATTTCCAAATTCTTAACACAAAAGGGCTCCTGTCTAAAGGAAATATGGGGATAAAGTGTGGAGCAGAGACTGAAGAAAGGCCATCCAGAGACTGCCCCACCTGGGGTTCATTCCATATATAGACACCAAACCCAGACACTATTGAGGATGCCAATAAGTGCTTGCTTACAGGAGCCTGCTCTAGTTGTCTCTGGAGAGATTCTGCCAGAGCCTGACAAATACAGAGGTGTATGCTGTCAGCCAACCATTGGACTTAGCACAGGGCCCCCAATGGAGGAGTTAGAGAAAGGACTGCAGGAGCTGAAGGAGTTTGCAACACCATGGGAAGAAAACAATATCAAGCAATCAAACCCCCCAGAGCTCCCAGAGACTAAACCACCAACCAAAGAGGGACCTATGGCTCCAGCCGCATATGTAGCAAAGAATGGCATTGTCTGGCATCAATAAGAGGAGAAGCCCTTGGTCCTGTGAAGGCTTGATGCCCCAGTGTAGGAGAATGCTAGGGCAGTGAGGTAGGAGTAGGTGGGTGGGAGGGGGAGCACCCTCATAGAAGCAGAGAGGGGGGATGGGATAAGAGATTTCTGGAGAGGAAACCTGGAAAGGGGATAACATTTGAAATGTAAATACATAAAATATCCAGTAAAAAAGAAAAAAACAAAACCACTGTTAATCCTAGTATTCAGGAGGCAGAGAAAGGTGGATCTCTGTGAGTTCAAGGCCAGCTTGCTCTACCCAGGACAGCCAGGGATACATAGAGAGACTCTACAAACAAACAAACAAAACCATGACAATGAAAATGGATTGCCAGGTCTAGGTTCAGTCAGAGAAGATGCACCTAACCCCCAAGAGACTGGTGGCCCCAAGGAGTTTAGAGGACTGGTGGGGTGATGGGGACATCCTCATGGAGACTGGGTGGCTGAGAGGAGGTATGGAATGTGGAACAGTTAGAGGGTCGACCGGGAGGGGAATAAAATCTAGAGTGTAAATAAATAAATAAATAAATAAATGATTAAAAAAAAGAAAAAAAAAAAAAAGAAAATACAGAAGCCAAGAAGAATAAATCTAGGGTTAATATTCTAAGGGGAAGTGATAATATTGGTGATAAAATTGGTATTTCTATCACAGTATACAAAGTAGTCATGATTTATTCACTAGCACAAGTATCATAGATTCTAACAAGTTCATAGAGAGAAAAGTAGAACAACAAAATATTTAATTCAAAGCCAGTCATATAATGAGAAGAATTGAATACTGAGAAATCTTATCAAAGGATAAGGAAGGAATGCAATGTTTGAAATAATTTCAGATTTATCAGTAATTACGTGAAATGTTAATGCATGAAATACTAATTTCTTTTTAATAGTTGTGTGGACTTGTTAGTAAGTGCTTTGTGTATTTTACTGATTTACTGATGAACAGTAAATGCTCTCTAATTTTTCTATAATAACCAATATTGTATGAAAATTTATGTACATAGAAACTTCCATTTCTATTTTTATACAATATTTAAATAGGTTGTCACAGTAGGAGAAAATGGAAACATATTTAAAATTAATGACAGGTTGTTGAGGTGATGGACATCTTAATTAGCTTAATTAAATATCTATAATATGTATTTGTCTATTGAAATCTTAAAATTCCACTAAAAATGCTGACATGAAATGCAAACATTACTCTCTCCTGACAGAAATATATGAAAAATTTTCATTTAACAACAGTATCAAACTGTCAATCATTCCACATTTTAATTTATGTATAAAGATTAAAAATTCCCTCATATTCTATAGCTATGAGACAAAATTGTCTACAGTGGAGTATCCACTAAATTGATTGCTCATTAATAGGATCACCCAAGAAGTTTCTGCTTAGGCCAACCACTGTTAGATTAGATCCTATGAGATTAGAATCTGAATATGGTGAATCAAACTTATGGTTGAGTTAGTTACTATTGGACCAACTCAAGATTTGATACAAGGCAGATGGCACTGACTCTTTTTTAAGAGACCTCATCTCATGTATTCTAGACTGGCCTTTCACTTAATTGAGGATCATAAACTCTCAGTCCTCCAAATTCTACCTCTTTACTCTCAGGATCACAGGCATGAGATACTATTCATGATTTATGAAGTACTAGGAATTGAACTAGGGGCCTTGTGCATGGTGGGCAAGCACTCTACCAGCTGAGCTACAATTGATCTTTGGTAGATCAGTTCCTGATTGTAGATGAGACAGTGTCCTACTTTTCTTTTTATTGATGTGATTAAAGACTATGATCAAAAGTCACTTGGAAGGAAAGTGTTTATTTGGCTTATATGCTCTGATCATAGTTCATCATTAAGAGAACCCAAGGTGGGATCTCAAACAGAGCAAGAAACAAAACGAGACAATGGCAGAATCTGCTTACTGGCTTGCTCTTCTTGGCTTTCTCAGCCTGCTTTTGAATCTACCCAGCACTACTTGCCCAGAGGTGGCATTGCTCACAGTGGGTTGAGCCCTGCAGCATCAATCATTAATATAGGAAATCTGACAATAGCATTTCCTCAGTTGAGGTTCTTGTTTCCCAGATGACTATAGCTTGTGTCGAGTTGAACAAACACTAGTCAGCACAGATAGCCAGTTGATTAGGTTAGCTGCTGAGACACTGAAACTCCTGATTATATTGGTCAATATTTGAATCTGCCATTGAATGGTTCAAATACTAATTAGGTCAAGCCCTAAGTTGAATCCTTGTTTGGATCAAGCACAGAATAAAATGAATGAACTCTTGACTGAATCAGTCTTCAATTAGATCAAATGCTGATTGGATCAAGCACTGATGAGAATCCAAACCTGATTGAATCCAGACCTTATTGGTTCATCTCTTTAATTTGCTTGGGACCAATCTGGATCAATCTGTGATAAAATCATTAAAAAGAACATCAAGTACTCATTGGATTGGCCGCTGGTTGGGTTGCAGACACTAACTAGATCAGTGAGTGATTGGGGCAAGAGGGGTTGTGAGACTGTGCATTATATCCAATCTTCTCAAACTTTACCTCTTGTCCCTCTGACAGGAAGACTCCTGATGTTTCATGTCAAGGATCTCTGGCCCACTGCTTATCTCTAGTTTCATGTATGTCAAGAGGCATGTCCTCTGAAACTGCTTATCTATTCGCATTCTACTTCATCAGAAATAGCACTTGGCATGGCCTCTTCTCCAAACTCTTCTCAGAACTCTTTCCACTCAAAAGCTTTCTACAGCTAACTAAGCACAGGCCTGCTACAACTCCTGGCGTCACTTCCGAGGTCTTGAGCCCTCATTAATACCACAACCACATGTGCATAGTACAGAGTATTTCCCACCAGACCCAGCAGCAGACAGATGGCAGTCAGTATGTGAAGGCTCCCTGGAGAACATCTTGTCTGTGTGGAAACTGTCACTTGGCTTGGCTTCTGAGAAAGCTCTCTTGCCCATGGGCATAGTGCTAACATTGTTGTCTGAGCTGCCATTTCAGTCCTCTCCTTGAATAGCTACCTGGGACCTCATACAGAATGACCCAGTATGCCTTGCAGATGTGGCTGTAACAAAGGGACTACCAACTCAGATACAGAGAAGTCACAGTCAGTAGATGATGAATCCTGTCCCAGACCTACCTCCTCATGATTTTGGGCCGTTATAATTATTGTTAAGTCAGGTATTATTACTAAGCTTGGGTGACTTGCCTCCATATACCCTCCATGCCCTCTTTGGGGATCTTTTGGCATAGCTACCTACCCCTTATTGATTTCCTTGATTTGTCCTGGGATGGTCAAATTGCTCATTATTTATTTATGACAGATTTCCCAAGCTGAGCTGTCTCCTGCACCCCCTGTCCTCTCTTCAATTCTACAATTGCCTGGGCACAGGAAATAAATAGCTTGTGCCTCATCAAATGAAGCTGTATCTTCCTAGAACACAGTTGCCAACTCAGGTAGTACAAAGACTGTTCCCATGCCTCACTGAGGAGACTCCAGGGAGCCAATAAATGATTAGCTGGAAGCCTTTACTGAAATCCTAAAGGGAGGGAATTCTAGAGCCCCCCAAACAATGAATTCAGCTCTTTCTTAATCTTATCTCATCTTGAGCCCTTCTCCATATTGTAAATGCCCTTACCACTCTAGGTGTCCATCATTTATTTTTGCCTGGCACTTGATGGGACCCTTATTGCCTTCTATCACTCTCTCCTATCCCTCTGTCCCTAATGACTGGCTAGAGGGCACTTATGTTTCAGATGTGGAGTCAACCACAACTGGGAATGTATCAGTGTTTGGAGACATAGACAAGTACTTAGGGTGGGCCTTTGCTCATAGCCAGGTACAGGGATGGGACTTGCCATTTCTCATATACCTTTCAAGTACCTACCCACCTTCTCAGGGAAACAGACTTAGTTACTTTTCTATTACTGAGAAGTGACACCATGACCAAGGCAATTTATAGAAGAGTATATCAGGGATTATAGTTCCAGAGGGTTAGTCCATAACCATCATGATAGGTACTATGGCAGCAGGCAAGCTGGCATGGCACTGAAGCAGTAGCTAAAAACTTATATCCTTATTCACAAGTAGGAAGCAGAGGGAGGGCTAACTGGGAATGGTATGGGTTTTTGAAACCTAAAGCACAACCCAGTGATATACCTCCTCCAACAAGGACGTACCACCTAATCCTTCTCAAATAGTTCCACCAGTTGGGGACCAAACATTTAGATAGGTGAGGCTATACTTATAGATCAATGCCTCGATCATTTATCATCAGAGAAGCTTTCTCATACAATAGATGGGGGCTAATACAGAGACCTACACCTGGACAATGTGCAGAAAGATTGTGAAATACACAGTCTTACATTGGATGTCTTCACCAAGTCTCTTCCCTCAGGGTTTCAGGAACTATATAGAAGAGAAGGTAGAAAGACTGTAAGAGCCAGAGGGGATGAATGACTCCAAAGAAACAGCACCTTCCAGATACAACAGGACTGATGCACATAAGAACACAGAGACTGAAGCATGCACAGGGCCTGTACAGGTTCAAGGCAGACAGGGTCCCCGTGCTGAAAGGGGGGAAGTGGATACTGGTTCCTATCCCTAATGTTGAAGCTTGCCCCCATAGCATAGCTGTACCATTTTGTTCCATGCCTGCCAGCTATTTCATATTGTTGCTGTAATATGGCTGCCAGTCATTGATGCAGAAAAGTAACTTGTCTCAGATCAGAGTCATGCTGACTACATACCTTGTTATGTTCTATATGTTATGAGGTTTGTTAATCTTAAGAGATTCCACAACTATAAGCTTCTTGTAGGACCCATTAAATTAAAGATCAATGTGAACTGTTGTTTCTAAAATGGCTTGAGTCAGGGCCAACCACTGGTATCACTTCCTGCACCTGCATAAGTGCTCATTGTTGCTTTTGCAGGTTTAGCCTTTATAAGCTGGCCTGGGAAACATCCAGTGCACAGCTTTGAGCTGTTGCCCTGGTTGATCAGTCTTCAGATGCATGTCCAATAAACCATCCCTGTTTAACTGAAATCAATGTTTGTGTGGTTTGTGGGGTGACTTCTAGACCCCAACATCTAACCAAAAAGCTATCTCTAACACCCATTTACATCCACTTACAAATGGAAGATTAGTTTCCTCCAATGAAGTCTCACTGGGTATATTAACCACACTTAAGGGTAGGCTCCACGCCTAGAAGTAAATAGTCAAAACAAAGCTAACTCAGTGATATTTTTGTAAATATTTTGTCTAATACTGCTTTGTCCTGCCATTTTTATTTTGTTTTGTCTTATTAGTATTTAGCTTGTGTATTATGGCTTCCAATTTTATGGTTTTATGCTTTGTGTATGTGTGTTTCTGGTGTTTTTTCTTTTATTTAAGATTCTGATTTGTTTTTTTTTTTATTTGCCTATTTTCTAAAAAGAAAGAGAAAGAAAGGACATGGAGCTGGGAGGGTTGAGAGATGGGGAGGATCTGGAAGGAGGGGAAACTGTGATCAGAAAATAGTTTATGAAAAAACGTTTTTCCCCATGGGTGCTATTCTCATTCAAACTACCACAGAAAACCATCTCTAATAATCAAGTTGAACTAATAAGAAAAATCTCCACTTTCATATTCATATAAAATTTCTGTTGTACAGAATTTTTATTTAATTTAAAATGATGATAAATCCAGATAATTATATGGTGATTATTCATAAAATCATTAATTATACCCTAAGTCACATACTATTGCAGCATCTCATATATAACCTGGCAATTGTAATATTTTATGAAAATATATTATTAGAATTTTAAATATCACTCCATTGCAAGCATTTATCAACAAATATGGAAGAATGTATCTTAGCTAGTTGTAGTCAGTTTTTATAGGGGAAGGTGTTAGATGATATCCAAGAAACAGAGTTATAAATAATACGATGTATACCCATTTTCAAAGTGTTCTACCTAATAAATACCTGCTGCAAAACACCTGAGAAGAGCTCCTTAAGGAAGAACTGGTTTATACTGGGCCACAGTTTGAGAGGATGGGTTATTCTGGCAGGAGCATTAAATATCTGGTTACATCACATCCACAGGAAGCAAAGAGAGATAAGTGCTGGCACTCTGCTCCATTTCTCCTTCTTAATCAGTCTAGGGCCTCAACCCATAGAATGGCACCACACATATTCAGGATTGGTTTTCTTTCTTTGGTTAAATCTTTCTGGAAACATACTTGTAGACATACTTGAACATTTTATCTTCTAGGTGATTCTAAATCCAGTCAAGTTGACAATCAAGATTAACCATCACAGCAAATAAAAGATACATTGGATCTAGAATTAACTTAAAAACACTTCAGAAGTAATGTTGTTAGGAACAGATAAAGGACAAAATAATTGATTCTCCATTTTAAAAATGTTATTTTGTTAAAATCTGTACCTAAGGGACTACTTAAGTGTCTCTCATAATTTCACTAGCCTACTATTTTATTCGGAGTTTTCCCATCTGAGACAGGAATGTGTATAAAACCAAAATGAAGAAGACCGAATTTGGAGGTGATTTTCAAAGCTAGGTGTATTTTAAACCATAGAAAATGATTCCTAATGTTTGGAAGTGTCTGTGGTGGTTTGAATATGTTTGGCCCAGGGAATGGGACTATTAGGAAGTGTGGCCTTGTTGAAGGAAGTATGTTACTGTGGGGGTAGGCTTAAGACCCTCATCCTAGCTGACTGGAAGTCAGTATTCTAACAGCCTTCAGATAAAGGTGTAGAACTCTCAGCTTCTCCTGCACCATGCCTGCTTGAATACTGCATGCCTTGGTCATGGTGTCTATTCACAGCAGTAAAACCCTAACTAAGACAGTGTCGATATGTTGATTTTAAGACAGTGAATTTTGCTTCTCTCAGTTTCATTAAGTAAAGTTAATTCTCATGTGGACTAGGAGGTTCCTTTCAAAAGGGGATTTCAAGCTTAGAGAACTGGATATTTGGGTAAAGGTGCTATCTCTCAAGCTTGGAGTCCTTCAATCCTGAAAACCTGAGTTAGATTTCCTGAGACTGATATGGTGGAAGGAGAGAACACAGTCATAGAATTTGTCCTGTGATCTGCAAAGAAGAACCACTATACATTTACACACACACACACACACACACACACACACACACACACACACACACACCAATTTAAAGAGAATTCTCAATGGTGGAGAGATGGCTAAGTATTTAAGAGTACTTGTTGCTCTTGCACAGGACCAAGTTTGATTCCCAGAATGTACATGGTGGTCACAACCATCAGTAAGTTCAGTTTGAAGGGATCTGATGGACTGCCCTGGTTGCCTTGGCCATCAGGCAGGCTTGTGGTGCACAAACACATGTACAGACAAAACACATAAACTAAACTAAAATTAATTAATTAAAATTTTAAAAAGAGGAATCTCCTTTAGATAGCTTCAAAGCAGCTATTCACCTTACTTTGGCTTATCTCTTTCAGTTCAGCAATTTCCAGCGTACTTTAGTAAGTCATTTATTTCATCCTTGGGTGGAATTCCATATTCAGGTGTAGTGGACACTTTTGATCTTTGTGGGCTCAGCAGCCCTCTTTGAAGATCACATCCAGTATCAACATCTTTTTATTATCCTGCAGATGACAATAATTGAGACAATGGCAGGTAACACTTGGAGTAGGAGAAATGAGCCATGCGTTTTCAACTGGAGTGAGTGCTTCACTCACAGATTAAAGGAACATATTGAGAACAGATATAAAGGAAAATTTGATACCTTGATTCCTTTAGTAATGTACACTCAGATTGTTTGCTATTCAGTATAATAAATACTATGGGGATGGTAACTTGTGTAGTGTGACATATTTTGTGTTAGTGAATTGTCACATATTGTTTAGGCTCACTGAGATGCTGTCAGTGGATGCCCGGTTAGTCCCCTCTTTAAATTTAAGCATGTTTATCTTAGAGTGTCTTCCAAAACCCCTTGACCAAGGACAGGCTCCACCTGTGAGAAATGGAAAGGAGAAAAAAAGAGCTTAAGAGTGAAGATACTGGAGGTAGCTTGACTCCCAGGAGCTCTGACACACCCAGGATCTCAGGATCACAGGATGCCAGCATCACAAGATCCCAGAGACAGCTGATACCTGAGGAGTTCTGACACAACCAGGATCACAGGAAGGTCAGGCTCCAGTCAGATATAACGAAGGCAGGTAGCACTAGAGATAACCAGATGGTGGGAGGCAAGCATAAGAATATAAACAGAAACCAAGGTTACTTGGCATCATCAGAACCCAATTCTCCCACCACAGCAAGTCCTGGATACACCATCACATAGGACAAGCAATATTGAGATCTAAAATCACGTCTCATGATGATGATAGAGGACTTTAAAAAGGACATAAATAACTCCCTTAAAGAAATACAGGAGAACACAGGTAAATAGCTAGAAGCCCTAAAGAGGAAACAGAAAAATCCCTTAAAGAATTACAGGAAAACACAATCAAACAGGCAAAGGAAATGATCAAAAACATCCAGGATCTAAAAAAGCATCACCAACAGAATGCAAGAGACAGAAGAGAGAATCTCAGAGGCAGAAGTTACCATAGAAAACATTGACACAACAGTGAAAAAAATGCAAAAAGCAAAAAGCTCCTAACCCAAAACTACCAGGAAATCAAGGACACAATGAGAAGACCAAATCTAAGGATAACAGGTATAGAAGAGAGTGAAGATTCTCTACTTAAAGGGCCAGAAAATATCTTCAACAAAATTGTAGAAGAAAATGTCCCTAACCTAAAGAAAGAGATGCCCATAAACATACAAGAAGCCTACAGAACTCCAAATAGTCTGGACCAGAAAAGAAATTCCTCCAGTCACATAATAGTCAAAACACCAAATGCACAAAACGAAGAAAGAATATTAAAAGCAGTAAAAGAAAAAGGTCAAGTAACATATAAAGGCAGACCTATCAGAATTACACCAGACTTCTCAGCAGAGACTATGAAAGCTAGAAGATCCTGGGCAGATGTCGTACAGACCCTAAGAGAAGACAAATGCCAGTCCAGGCTTCGATACCCAGCAAAACTCTCAATTACCATAGATGGTGAAACCAAGATATTCCGCGACAAAACCAAATTTACACAATATCTTTCCACAAACCCTGCCCTACAAAGGATAATAGATGGAAAACACCAACAGAAGGAGGGAAACTACACCCTAGAAAAAGCAAAAAAAGTAATCTTCTTTCAACAAACCCAAAAGAAGATAGCCACATAAATATAAAAATAACATCAAAAATAAGAGGAGGCAATAATCACAATTTCTTAATATCTCTTAACATCAATGGACTCAATTCCCCAATAAGACATAGACTAACAGCCTGTATATATAATTAGGACCCAGCATTTTGCTGCATACAGGAAATGTACCTCAGTGACAAAGACAGACACTATCTCAGAGTAAAAGGTTGGAAAACAATTTTCCAAGCAAATGGTCCCAAGAAACAAGCTGGAATAGCCATTCTTATATCGAACAAAATAAACTTTCAACCAAAAGTTATCAAAAAAGATAAGAAAGGACATTTCATACTGGTCAAAGGGAAAATATTCCAAGATGAACTCTCAGTTCTGAACATCTATGCTCTAAAAATCGCAGGCAGTAAAATAATAATATATGTTTAAAATACAGAAATGTGGCACAGTTCAGGTAAGTGACACATTTAGAAGGATAGATAGGACTCAAGGGATTGTTTTCCAAAGCATTCTTTAACAGTGATTACAATTGAAATGATTATAACTTTATAGAATTTTACCAAAGTCCCCTGGTACAATTTTATTTATTGTTAATACTTTGAATTTTTTTATTTTCTACATCTGTGGTTTAACTATTAAAAAACTTAAATGTCCTGAAAAAATTCCACACTTCATTCTTTACAGAAATAGTCACTACAGAACTAGAAATATTTAAGGGATAATTTCAGCAAATGTTATAGGTATCTGATGAGTCTCAGTGTAAGGGCCTTGGGAAACGCAAAGGAATGTTGGTCTTTGCTCAGAATGAAGTGTACATATCTTCAAGGGAGAACACTGGAGGTATTTGAATTTTGTGGTCACATTAGGGAGGTGAGTCCTGTATATTTTAGAAGACTAGTATGTATTTTCTCTGAATTTAGTTGGGAGTTGTCAACTTATTTCTAGTTAAATGTGATTTAATAAGTGAGTAATAAGGTTTTCACGTCTACTGAAAACAAGTAACATTAAACTTGTGATTTATGAGATTAGGTTATGTGTGCTATTTTGACTGAAGTCAAATTTCCTTTGTCATTTCAAAGGAGAAAAAATGAATGGCCTGTAAATCTGTAAGAGTTGATCTGTCAGAAATAATTTCCAATTATATAATGTTTTCACAAAGTGATTTAATTTATTTTAATCATTTATAATATGAAAGTATAAGATGATGATAATATTGGCTTCTAAAGTTTTAGCCTAAAAAATAGTATTTTAATTATTGTAGAAATATCTACAAGTAATTCATAATTTATTTGTCAGCTCTTAACTGGCAGTTCTAGGTGAGAGTAGAGAACCTGGTCTAGCTGGGTCTGCTCATGGATGAGCGGGATGGCAAGTGTCGACAGCCCAAAAGAAACATGCTAGGCAGGGATTCTTGTCGAAGCAGGAACTCATTTTATTAAACTAGGCACTTGCTTATATAGAGAAGGCAAGGAGTTGGGCACTTAAGTATGGGAAGAGATGATGTAGGAGGCAGGGAAGGGGGACGGAGGCTATGGGGTAACTGACATGGCATCAACAGCAAAGCTTCACATCAGAAATGGGCAGGGCCAAACTGGTCTTGCTGAGTCACCCTGATACAGAAGTGACTGAGACAGGTCTCAAAACTCGAGCCAGTCTTAGGCTCTCCCAGAAGGCCACAGCAACTCGAGCCAGGCTCGAGTTTGTCCTCAAGGCCCAAACCAGGGTCAAAATGGGGCCCAATATTTATTAATTCTGTATTTAATTATGACATGTTTCTTATAATTCACCATTGTATATAATACTGTGATAGATATCCTACAGTACATACATATTTTTGTCAACATAAATTCCTAGAAATATGTTTAGATAAAATTGTATGCATAATTTATATTTTGGTACTCATTGGTAAACTGTTCATTAGAAGTACTGTATTGATTTGTACTGTTATATGGAACATTTCTCTAAAATTTTCTAACAATTAAATTTTATTATAAAATGAAAAAAAAAAAAGAGTGAAGATACTGTGTCCTTGAGCACAGAAGGAGAGGAAGTTGTGAGAACTGGAAGGTAAACCATGCCCAGGCACCTTCTAAAGCAAAAGGCTATTGTTTAAGTCAAACTGTAAAGATGTCTATTGTGGAAATAACTAATCAGAAGTATCATCCAAGAGAAATCTTTCTGGAACAATTTTTATAGGTGAGAGGGTGTTTTGTTTATGAGGGCACCAGTCGTTTTTTGCTGGATGGTGTGTTTTGTCTGACACTCTTCTGTCTTTCTGTTGCTTGCTGTTTAATTCTTTTATTCCTCCTTACTGCGTACTTAATATACTCTTTCAAAACCAAAAGCATAGCCATCAAGGGTCATTCTCCATATGAAACATGTATATGTTTTCCTGAGCTGATGTGCATGCTACTTTTTTTCTAGAAAACATTCCTATTAGTAAAATTGCTAGAGGAAGAGGTATACACAATTTCAATTTTACTTGATAGTACATAATGTTTTCCAAAGTACCTGGAGCAGCTTCCACTCTGATCAGGAGGGCAAGAATAGGTCTGTTCCTCTACAGGTTCACCCACCTCTGTAGTATTTGACTGTTTAGTTTTTGTCTTTTGATGAGGGTTAGCACTTCATTTAGTTTTGTTTCCTGTAATAGATACTCACATTGGACATCTTCCTCTTCTTTGAATTACAAATTTGTATTCAGTTTGGTCTGTTTGTCTGTTTTCCCCCTGTGGATTTGTAGGACCTGTGTGTCTGCCTGTCTGTCTGTCTGTCTGTGTTTGTGTGCGTGTGCGCACGTGTGCAAGAGAGAGAGAGAGAGAGACAGAGAGAGAGCGAGAGAGAGAGAGAAAGAGAGAGAGAAAGCTTCTCAAATATTCTTTGTAAGTTTTTTGAGTTGCAAATGGCATCTTCCAGTCTACAAATTTTCTTTTCATTTTTTTTGTGCATTCTATGGTCCAGAATTATGTAATGTTAGTAAAGTTGAGTTTGTTGATCTGTTCTTTTAAAGTTTATGCCTTTTGTATTTTTGAGAAATACTTCTTTGATCCATACTCATTGAGAATAATTTTCTAAATTTAATTTTTAAAATTGAGAATCTTTGATTTTCACAATTAGAATTTATTATTTTTATTATGTATGTTGATCTCTAAAAATAAGCAATTCCCACCAATTTAGCCTCCGAAGACACATCACCTTTGCTAACTCAATTCTTGTCAGTCTCGTAAGTCTGGTACAAGGTATAAAATTTCTCCACTGAGAAGCTCACAAGGTTGACAACAAGCTGCTGACTATCTACCTGCTCATTTAGAAGTTGGGGGTCTTCTTCAAGCCACCATAATTGTGGTAGAGTTAAGATCAACTAATTTAGGAATTTAATTTCACCTATAAAACTCTTACACAATACTGTATAGACTAGAACTTGATTTAATAACTGAGAGAAGGTACGTGTACACCATGGATCTTGGACCATCTTAGAACTTTTTCTACCCTATGGTATGAAGTGGAAAAGCATATTTTTTCTACATGTTATTTCATTTCAGGAAATTTAAAATATATACTGAAGCAAGCACAATAGTTGCCCAAACCCTTAATTTTCTGTGATTCTAAATGGACACTAACTCACTTTTTCTAACTTTTTAGGTTAATTTACTACAAACTGAAGGTACAGATTCATCTGTAAATATCTCTGTATATGCCTTCAAAGATGTATTTCCTTTCATTTTCCTTCTACTTGCCATTTTCTCTCTTTTCCTTTTCTCCTATTTGGAATTAGCTACAAGGTTAAGAGCAAAAATCATCTAGATTGTTAATCTGACTAAGGTTTCTGACACCAATCACAAGTTCAAGAGTATATATACTCTACACATCCCTTGGTATGACAGTTTGCTAGAAAGGAACAAAATTAACTGAAGTCTGATATATTCACACCTATATGTACTATGGGCAGAGGCAAATTACAAAACATACATGGAACAGAATCTTGAACTCAGAAGGTATCAAATGTGAAGCTTCAGTGACATCAGAGATAAGGGTACTCTCTCAGATCCAACATTTGGCAATTTATGAAAGGAATATTACCAATACAGGAATCTTTAGTGCAATGGTTCTTGACCTTCCTAATGCTGCAACTCTTTAATATAGTTCCTCATGTTGTGGTGACTCCCAACCATAAAATTATGTCGTTCTTCATAACTGTAATTTTGCAACTGTTGTGAATCATAATGTAAATATCTGATATGCAACCTCTGTGAAAGGGTTGTTTGACCCCAAAGGGGATGTGACCCACAGGTTTAGAACCACTGCCTTAGTGTATAAGAATTTTATTGGGTTTTCATTCTATAGGCATGGGTAATGAAATTGTTGCCTATGTAATGTTGAGCTTACTCTCCCACCACTTTGATTTCTAGGTATCAGACTGAAATGTGCATCACAGCCCTGAGTTTCTAATGTATTGTTCACGCTGAAGTATTGAGCACTATCTCTGAGCTATTAGTTAGCATAATATGTTAAGTAGGGTCCTAGGGGGGGCTACCACAAATAACAAAGACACTTATCACTTATGAGATTGCAAGAGTTTACTTTATATCTCACTTGGGAACAAAGGACAAATTCATTTCTTCTGTTCTTCCTTCCCTTACTTTTTTTTTTGGGGGGGGGGTTGTTTTGGGATTTTTTTTTGTTGTTATTGTTTTGTTTTTCAAGACCTGGTTTCTCTCTGTAACAGCCTTGGCTGTCCTGAAACTCACTCTGTAGACCAGGCTGGCCTCCAACTCTCAGAGATCCACCTGCCTCTGTCTCCTGAGTGCTGGGATTAAAGGTGAGCTTCACCATATGCAGTCTCTTCCCTTGTTCTTGCTCCTCCTTTTCCCTTCCTTCTCTTCTTCCTCCTCATTTTCCTTCACTGTGTCTACTGCTCCCTTCCTTCTCATCTCACCTCCCTTTTTGTTATACTGGAGATTGAACCTAGGGCCTCTTACCTGTTAAGCAAGCAGATATAACCTAAGTCTTCTTTTTACTTTTAATTTCTTTGAGACCAGGGTCTCCTTAGGTAGCTCAGACTCTCTTGAATTCATGATCTACCTTGCTTCAGTCTTCTAAGTAGCTAGGATTATAGGCCAAGTCACCAAGCCTGATTTACTCTTCCTTCTTTCTCCTATCCCTTTCTAACTTTGTTCCTCATAACCACTTTGAGGAATAGTTTTGTTTTTTAAAACTAAAAGGTAGCTAACAGGACAAGGACTTATATTTCCTGAACCTCTCCCATCCTCTTAGCTGATTACATTAGATTGTGAAGTTGAGCTCCCATCAATGAGATCGTATGCAGTCCCTACCTACATCTACATCAGGGTCAAAAACCATCTTGGCCTCTAGTATTACTAACCTAATATGTTCTAGCACTCCCATTTTTTTCTTGCAAAAAGCATTGCCTTGCTGAAATGCTTTCCCATTGTCTCTGTTGTTCCTCTGTGGAACATGGATACTGTTATCCATTGTTTCTTGTACCACAATACCATCAAACTTATAAACTTGAAATGATTTCTTCTCATCATGAAATATTTAATAAGTATTAAAACTTTTCCCAATGATCTCATCTTAAAATACAACAGTTGATTTCCTAGTGTTCAATTTTAGGGTATGAAAGGGGTAGGGGTTTTCAAGAAGAAATAGTGAGTAGAATCACCTTCAGGCATGTTTTATATACGCAGACAAAATGGCACAGCTGCGGTCTGAAGTAGAGTTTCAGGACCCTAGGGCCATGCTTCTCAACCTTCCTAATGCTGTGGCCCTTTAATACAGGTTTTAATACACATTCTTCATGTTGTGGTGACTCCCAACCATAAAATTATTTTCTTTGCTACATTGTAACTGTAGTTCTGCTACTGTTATGAATCATAATGTAAATATGTTTGGAGAAAGATGTTTCCTAAGGGATCTTGACACACAGGTTGAGAACCACTGCCCCAGAGCAAATACAGCCTGGTTTTTTTTTTTTTTTTTTTTTTTTTTTTTTTTTTTTTTTTTTTTGATACTTTATACATTTCCAATGTTTCCCCCCTTGTAGGTGTCCTCTTTGGAAACCACCTATCCCCTCCCCTCCCCCACCTCTATGAGGGAATTCCACCTCCCACCTACCCACCCACCCACTCCCGTATTCCCACCCTGACATCCCCCTTTACTGGGGCCTCTCCTCCCCCTGATGGCCAACAAGGCCCTCCTCTGCCACATATGTGGTCCGAACCATGGGTCCCTCCATGTGTATTCTTTGGTTGGTGGTCCAGCCTCCAGAAGGACCGGGGAGGGGGGGTCAGGCCAGTTGACACTGTTGCTCCCTCCATGGGGCTGCAGACTCCCTCAGCTCCTTCAGTCCCTTCTCCAACTCCTCCTGGGATCTCACTCTCAGTCCAGCAGTTACTGTGAAGTGAAACTTGGGTATTCCGAACATTTGGGCTAATATCCACTTATCAGTGAGTACATACCATGTTCGTTCTTTTGTGACTGAGTTACCTCGCTCAGGATGATATTTTCAAGTTCCATCCATTTGCCTGCAAATTTTCTTTTAAGGTCTTGTGTAGAAGCAGGAACTGGAGTGTCATGTCAGGACGAAATGGGTCCAAGGATTGCTGACTATGAGACACTATGTTTTCCTGTATTTGTACCTGAGGTAGGGTTTTTGAAAAGTCCTAAGAACACTATTGAATGAAGAGTATCTGGAAGAAGAAATGACCTACTTAGTATGCAATGTGACAGTGGTCACTTGTCCTACCTGTAGCCTTTCTCCATTCACACTTTTGGTATTTGGAACAGCAGCAAATCATAGTTATGAAGTAGCAAAGAAAATAATTTTACGGTTGGGGGTTTACCACAACATGAGGAGCTGGATTAAAGTGTCGTAGCATTAGGAAGATTGAGAACTATTTCTCTGAAACTGTTCTTCTAGGCAATGATGGGTGGAAACAGGTTTTCTACCTATATGATTTAACATCTTCAGAACAGTATCTTATCAAAGCAATGCACAATTACTTGTTATTTTGCTCCTAAAGGTTTTTTAAGTTTATCAATTCCCCTTCCTTCTTAACTTCTCTCTTACAATTTATTTGTGGAAGAAAATGAGTCATTTGTTCTATAGGGCCAACCACATTCCAGATTTTGCATAAATTACATAATTATAAAATTCACCCAGATACTGTTTATGATGGTTTTTATATGCTCAGCCCAGGGAGTAGCATTATTAGAAGGTGTGTCCCTGTTGGAGTAAGTGTAGCCTTGTTGGAGTAGGTGTGTCACTGGGGATGTGGGCTTTAAGACCCTCATCCTAGCTTCCTGGAAGTCAGTACTCTGCTAAAAGCCTTCAGATAAAGATGTAGGACTTTCAGCTCCTCCTGTGGGTATTTTCTTAGTTAATAATCTCTGTGGGAGAGTGTAGTTCACTATGAGTGGTGCCAGTCCTGGACAGGTGGTCCTGGTTGGTATAAGAAAGCAGGCTAAGCAAGCTACGGAAAGCAATCCAATAACAGCCTTCTTTCTGTGGTCTCTTCATAAACCAACTCCCACCTGTGCTTGCTACCTCAATATGTGTCTTGGAGCCCCCATTTTGAGGAAGAAAGAAGCTACTCAGCACTTTTGCTTCTTTGTTCCTTTGTTCCTTTGTGCAGCAACACGATTGTTCTTTGTTTCTAACACTGGTCTTTTGTCTGTGGACATCAGAACTCTGGGTTCATCAGGTTTCAACTATGAAGCCTGCACTAGTGGTTTCTTAAGGGCTATCAGGATTTTGGCTTCATACAGGGCTTGTCTTATCAGTTTCCCTGGTCCTGTGGATTTTAGAGATGGACTAAGCCAAGCTAGCAACTTCTATGTATCTCCGGCTTGGAGATGGTGTCCCCCAGGGCCTGTCAGGCAATGTGGTCACATGGCCCATTACCCTGATACATCTCCTTTCAGACACTGTAGTAGTTACTTTTCTCACTGCTATAACAAAATTTTTGGCAAAAGCAATTTAAGGAAGGGTTTATTTGGGGCCCACAATATAGGGGTGTACATAGTCCACCATGACAGGGAAGGCGTGGTGGCAGATGTATGAGGTGGCCAGTCATTTTTCGTCAGTAGCCAGGAAGTACAGAGAGATAACTGCTGGAGCTCAGCTTGCTTTCTTGTTTATTCAGGCTGTGACTGAAGCCCATGGAGTAGTGCCAAGCAAATTTGAGTGAATCTTCCCATCCCAGTTAAACTTCTTTGAAAATGTTCTCAAAGACATATCTAGAGGTGTTTCTCCTGGGTGTTTCTAAGTCCAGTCAAATTGACATTACAGATTAACCATCACAGATACTTCCTTGGTTCTGTCTCACTGGGGGAAATCTGACTAGTGTAGTCAGGGTGATGTCAGGACCCATGACACAGGCTGCTTCCTCAATATAGAAACCTGGTTTGTATTCAGCCTAGAAGCTAGAGTTGGCATTTTGGCCAACTTTCTCACAGTCCTCTCCCACCAGACCTTGTTTCCTTCCAATACACAGTCCTCCAGGTTCATCTGCACCACCAGATGGAATAACCCCTAATTTCACGATTCCATTGGAATTTAATAGTTTCTGTTTCCTTTCTCTTTTTTTTACCAGCACAAACCTGTCCTCTCTGCTCCTTGCCCACTCTTAGGATATTTGCCTGTGTGCATGTCTAGCATCTGTCTTGGTATGTGGTCATCTTCTCTGGCATTAAGTTTCTATAAGAAGCTCCTTCATACACATCCCTCAGCTCTGAAGAAGTGTGAGATCAAGTATGATTAAGTGTTCTTACAACAGAACAGCCATAAAGCAACATGGCATACACCTCAAAGCACACCTGGCCACTCAGATTTCAAACCTATACCTTCTAGGTCAATAGGATATTGTTAACACTTTGGGGTAGGAACCTGAGCAGGTTCCTTAACATACTTCTCCAGAGGTACTGGGGTCAAGGGGGAAATTCTCAGCTCTTGTTCCAATCCTATTCCAGCCTGTCCTGAAGAGATATCTTTGTGGAGACTCACTGAGCAGCTGCTTCAAATTCAAATCAGAACACTCAAGGAATCTGCTGCCTGAAGCAAACTATTGCTTTAGCATATCAGAGCTCACAACTGTAATCCTAGCACACTGGAGACTGAGGCAGGAAGATTATCACTAGTCTGAGGCCAGCCTGGGCTACTTAGTTAATTCCTGGCCAGCCTGACCTACAGTGTGAGACCTTATCTCAAACCAAACCAAAGAACAAAATAAACAAATGCCCCCCAAACCCAGGAAATAACAACAAAGCAGAATAGAAGGCTGAAAGTAAGAGGCGAACCGTGTACCCCGCTTCCCACAGATTCAGGCTTCTGTTTTGCCTGGGTTGATAGATTTTTCTTTCTAAAGATTTTCACACATATCTTTATAACCCAACTCCCACGTGTCACGTGTCTGTTTAGCAGCACTGGGTTAGGGGGACTTTGGGAAAACATGGCCTTTGCTCACCCTTGCTTCTTGCTTAAAGGGTCATCTTTTGCCTCCTGCCTCTTCTCATCAACTGTCTTGAATTTCTTTGGTGCTTATCGTCCTTTTCCAAAATTGTATTTTATTTTCTTCATTGTTATATAAAGTTGTGTATACATACCCTATATAACATAATGGTTTAATGTATAGCACGGAATGATTTAGAGCATTAATGTATATCATGGTATGATTAGGCTAATTAATATATGCATCACCTTACATAGTTATGTTTTATTGAGATTCACTACGCTCTCAGTATTCCCCACTCCCAACTTGTAATCCTCTTGCTTGTGTCTCTGAAATGTGGGTTTTATAGGAATAGGCCAAAATACCTTTCTTATTTTTTCTTGCCCCACTGGTGCTGCAAATGGAACCCAGGGCCTCATACACACTAGCTCTAACATTAAGCTACATGTTCAACTAAGTGCTTTAAATAACTACAGTTGTGTTACTCACTGTGACAAAATACCTGATAAAGTTACCCTAAAGGAGAAGAGACCTGGCTTACAATTTCAGACCATGGTTTCCTGATTCTGATGCTTTGGGCCTATAATGGGCAGGATATCATGATTGGAACTCACAGTGGTGGAAAACACTCAACAGTGTAGCATCCAGGAAACAAAAAAGAAATACAAGAAGAGGCTAGAATGCCACAATCTCCCTTCAAAAGTACACCCCCAAAGATCTAAGTTCCAAAGATCTAAGGACCCACCTCCTAAATTTTCTATTACTTTCGAGTAGTAAGTACCAGGGTAGAGACCAGGCCTTAAGTATGAACCTTAGAGGAACACTTTAATTGAAATAATAGCAACGGAGTTCCTGCTGGAATGTTGCACCTCTGGTTTTTTGTTCCAGGCATCCTTCTCAGTGATTTCTGCTCCGAACCGGTTTTAGGAGGTTTCTCAGCCTCCAGTCCCCATTTGGAATGTAGTGAGAAGCGGAATTGGGCCTCCGTGGTCAGGTTCCCCAGTGGATAGATCGGGAGACTCGTACCTTTGCCGAGCAGTACTACCGGGGCTTCCGGGACCGAGTCCCTAGCAGCAGCGGTCCCACACCCAGCAGCGTGGCCTTCATTCAGACGCAGGACGCCTTCTCCTATGCTGATTTCGTGAAGGACTTCCTGCTGCCTAACCTGCCCTGCGTGTTTTCCAGCGCCTTCACCAAGGGCTGGGGCAGCAGGCAGCGCTGGGTGACATCGAAGGGAAAGCCTGACTTCGAGTACTTGCAGCAGAAGTATGGAGACTCGGTTGTACTGGTTGCTAACTGTGGAGTGCGGGAATACAATTCAAACCCCAAGGAGCACATGCCCTTCCGTGACTATATCAGTTACTGGAAGGAGTACATGCAAGGAGGCTACTCCTCTCTGCGGGGCTGCCTGTACCTCAAGGACTGGCATCTGTGCAGAGACTCGTTGGTGCATGACTTGGAAGATATATTTACCCTGCCTGTGTACTTCTTGTCAGACTGGCTGAATGAGTTCTGGGACGTCCTCAATGTGGATGACTACCGTTTTGTCTATGCGGGTCCCAGGGGCACCTGGGCAGACAGAAGCCCTTCGGGACTGCCATGGTAACCTGCCCTATGATGTGACTTCCACTGAGCTCCTGGACACCCACCTGTATCCCAGGATCCAGGACAACAGCCTTCCCATTGAAGTCATACAGGAGCCTGGTGAGATGGTGTTTGTGCCCAGCGGGTGGCACCATCAAGTGTACAACCTGGAAGACACCATCTCTGTCAACCACAACTGGGTCAATGGCTGCAACTTGACAAACATGTGGCACTTCCTGCAGCAAGAGCTCCAGGCCATGCAGCATGAGGTTGAAGAATTGAAGGACTCCATGCCTGACTGGCACGACCACTGCCAGGTCATCATGAAGTACTGCACAGGGATCAATTTTGAAGAATTTTATCATTTCCTCAAGGTCATTGATGAGAAGAGGCTCCTTGTCCTGAGGCAAAGACTGAAGGGGGATTCAGGGGACAGTGAGAGCCTAGGCCTGGGTCTACAGCAGGCTGCATTTGATGTTGGCTGCCTCACAGATGTGCTGGCCTCTGTGGTTGTGAATCCTGACTTTCAGAGAGTGGACAGCAGCGCATTCTCACCACAGCCAGAGGAGTTGCTTCAGCAGCTGGAGGACACAGTGACTGCTGCCGAGGCCCTTTAGTGTGCTACAGCTCAAGATGCAGGAAGAATTCTGGAGAGCAGCCTCTTGCCCCAGGGCCCTTCTGGAAATGAGACCTAGGATGTGCCCCAAGCCTGTGCCAGTGCAGTTCTTTCAGGGTGGACCTTGAGGAAGATCCAGCCCAAATGGGAGTTTAACTCCTGGAAGCTAGAGAGATGTTCACCTATCTGGCCTCTAAAGCCTGCCAAGAATGTGAATTGAGCAGTGGTCATGAAACCAGGTTTCCTTGGAGTCTCACAGCCTCTTCTAGTTATCCTAGGATTCCTGAGTGATGGACATCCCATCTGCCTACCTTGGAGGTGTCCCTGTGTAACCTGGGACATAGATATATATGTATGTATGCAGTTGCTCTCCAAGCCTCTTCATCCTCTAGTTCTGTCCTAGGAGCTCCAGACTCCAACTGAACTAGGAGGAATTAACGAGGGTAACCAGCTGTAGGGGGAGATATTAAGCTGGATGTTGTTTGCCAATGGCTGGAAGCACAGTGCTAAGTGGCCAAAAAACCCAGGTAGTGGCCAAGTCCCCAGGATAGAGATGATGTACAGAACTAGGGAGCAGTAGAGCTCTTCCCCACAGCAATCTTTCAAGGCCTGGCCTCCTATGCTAGCTCATCTGCAGAAGTATAGGGAGCCCTGCAGAGGAGACAGACACACCCAGTCTCAGGCTGACCCTGGATAAGTCAGTGCCTCCTCTGTTGACTGTGTTCACTGCCCATGCATGTTCTCTGAGTCTGAGATGGAGACAAGCCATTGCTTCATGGCCTGCATGAATCTACATGACACTTTTGGTGTCTGAATGCCACCATGTTCTCTGTGCTGTTTCTAGAAGTAGGAGCTGTGGCTGAGGGCAGAGGTGTGCAGCCTCTGTGAGAGCCAGCTGCTTACTCTGGCTGCCAGCATAGACCACCAGGATGAGGCACAGTTCTAAATAGTGCTGGACTTGTGGGTCTGAGTTGAGGCCTCATAGGGAGAAGGAAATTCTAAAAATTGGCCACAATCTTTGGAGGGTTCTTATACAGGACCTTGAGAGAGTGGCACACCCTATCATCCCTAAGAAATCCTCTGGGTAAGGCATGGGAACATTTTTAGAGAGCCATGTGAGGCTTAGAGAGCTGCATCTTACAAGGCACAACTGGTGATGCCCTGCAGAGTAGCTAATTTACCCTGCAAGTCCTCTACAGGCTAAGTGTAAGCATGTGGATGGGGACAGGGACACCTGTTTCTGCCCTGCCTGCCACAAGGAGCAGCTGTTTTCTTGGTTGGGACTACTGGGTTGCTGCTGGAGATCACTGGCCAGGAGGATGGTGCTTGGTGTTAGATGTAGAATCAGTGGAAAGAAAATTATTTACTAATACCTTTAAGCCCTTTGCCAGCTAAATAATGACAGCACTTCCTGTTTCAGAGACTATGCCAGTATTATCTCAGGGAATCCTCACACATGGCCAGGTAAATAAGCTTGCCCAGGCTCTGCCTCTGAGATGGCCAGGGATGTAGGATCTGGGGCCCTGGTTCCTTTCATATGTGGAGACACTTAAATTTCACTCAAGGAGCCCAGCAACTTAATTTACCGTCCTTATTCTAGACTGGCAGAATTTAGAAAAATTAACATCCCAGGCCATGTGTGATTGATATTAGCTACTGTATATTCCTACGACCATCATAATTAGAATGATAATAGAATCCCAAATTAGTTTAATACTCCAGGAGGGACCCATGATAAACTGCTCAGCAGGTAAAGATACTTACTTGCTGTACAACTCTGTTGCCAAGTTTGAATCCTAGAATCCATGTCAAAGAGGAGGAGCCCCTTCCTGCTGCTTGAGTTCGTCAGACTGCCCAAACCCTAGCTTGCACCATATCTGCCACAATTTGAAACTTGTGTAAGGATTTCTGCTCAGTCCAGGCTTCGCTGGTGCCATTCTTGTTGCTGATTCTTGTAGCCGAAAATTACTGTTTTGCGAGATCTTATATCATCTCCTTATTTTGTTGCCCCAGCTGCCTTGGGCACAACCTTAGTTTACTGATACATGTTCCCATTGTGACACTGCTGTTTGAAAGATGTAACGTCTTTTAAAAAGATGATTTAGATTAACAGTTAAATATACTCCACCTAGTTATCCCAACATGTGTAAAGCATTAACCAAAGGAAAACATCCTAATCTGAGCCCAAGGAGGGCTCAAATCTGTGTTCAAGGAATCCTCTTCCCTCATCCTTCCCAGTGGGAGGAGGATACACACATGCCACTATGCCTAGCTCTACCTGCAAATAAATAACAAATAGTTGGAGAACTCAAGTTCAGATACAGATTATATGAGGGTAAAATAAAAAATCAAGAGCAGCATTAAAAAATACACCGGAGATTCCCGAAACTGAAGAGACATTATACAGACTATCCGTAAGACACTACAGCCTTACCTAGAGGGGAAATGATAAGCTGGCAGGACTTCAGAGAGAACAAGCATCCTGGATCAGTAACCCAAGAGATAGAACCTACACAGTAAAATGGAAATAACCAGCACAAGTCTTTGAAATAAAAGAATAGAGAATAGCAGAAGTTTATTTATAAAAGATCAATAACCTGGGCTGGAGAGAAGACTCAACAGTTAAGAGCACTGACTGCTCTTCCAGAGGTCCTGAATTCAATTCCCAGCAACCACATGGTGATTCACAACCATCTGTAATGGGATCCGATGCCCTCTTCTGGTGTGTCTGAAAGACAGCAGCAGTGTACTCATACACATAAAATAAATATTTTTTTTAAAAAAAAGAAATAATAGCAACAATATGTAACTGTAGTCAATCATGTTGCACATTAGATCTCTTGAAGATATTCCTATTTAACCAAAACCTTGAAGTTCTTCAGCACTATCTCAGCAGTTGCTGAGATTAGTTGCTTTTCTGTGGAGAAGGCATAGTAGAGTGACTCCATGGTGTGTGGGCCAGGAAGCAGAAACTGAATATGGATACAGGAGTCAAGATGCCTCATTTACATACTTACTCAATTTCTTTGCATTTCAAATGCCTATAAGGAGTTGGAGCAACAGGAACTCTCATTCATGTCTGGTGAGAATGCAAAACCATATTCTTTTTCAACAATTAGGGGATTTGAGAAGTTTGGAAGTTGTGCCATTCACCTGCAACAACTACCAGGTAGGAAATTTTGAACAATTCCAGGAGCTTGAGGCTGGCAGACAGCTCTGAGAAAATGGCATTTTCAGAGGAGCCGGTAGAAGCTGGGCCTAGAGGCAAATACATTCTTATAATCCTAGCACTTAGTGGAGGCTGAGGCAGAAATATCACTGGTTTGAGGCTAGTCTGTGCTTCATAGGTAGTTTAAGGCCAGCCTTGGCAACTTAAGTAAGATTTTGTCTTAAAAGAAAAAGTAAATGAGTGGGCTAAAAATACAGCTCTGAGGTGGAGTACCTACGTGCATGAGGCCCTAAGTTTGATCTGTGTACCACAGAAAAGGGAAAAGGGTGGTGTTGGGAAGAAAGTCAGTATCAGCATGTAAAATTGATAATTGACAACTAAAAACTGAGATGTCTATAGACAAGAAAATGACATTTATTGAGAATCATAGGTGTTCACCCAGAACAAAAACAACAAAATCAAATGACCATTGTTAGGGTTGTTATTGCTGTGATGAAGCACCATGACCTAAATCAACGTCCATACCACACTGTTCATCAAATACCAGGGTAGGAACCTAGAGGTAGGAGCTGATGCAGAAACCACGGAGGAACACTGCTTACTGGCCTGCTTTCCATAGCTTCTCAGCCTGCTTCCTTATAGAACCCAGGATCACCAGCCCAGGAGTGGCACCACCCACAGTGGCCTGGATCCCCCACCCCTCCCCATCAATCACTAAATTAAGAAAATACTCTACAGGCTTGCCCACATCCTGATCTTGTGAAGGAATTTTCTCAGTTGAGGTTCCTTCTCTGACAACTTTCACTTGTGTCAAATTGACACAAAATTATCCAGCACAATCCCTAAGATTCCTCCAAGTTTTAAAATATTCTGAATATTTCATAGGATTCAGGATATTCTCCTTGTAGCCTCTTCAGTAGTCAAGAAAAAGGGAGAGATTATGAAGCTGGTAAAGTGACAAGATCTCCTTACACCCTGGCTTGCAATTGAGAGGGGTGACCCCAGTGCTTTGACATAATTTTTCCTATAATGTTGGCTCTTCTCAACCAACCAACCAACCAGTCCTTTGTGGGACTGCAATGGTCCAGGGTTATGGAAGAAGGGTCTTAGGCGAACTTAAGCCCTGGATACCTTGGATGAGGACAGTATCCCTCCCTCCTCCCAACCTGGCACCATAAAATTGGCTATCCCACCATCAACCCTAGTAAGATTTTATTACCCTGACAGTTATCAGACTTCATTCTTTGTTTGACCTTATAAGGTTCCCCCGTCCAACACCCCTGTCCTGGCCAATTGTATACAATCACACAAACCTTGCCCCAGAGACTGTGACCCCAAGGGCACAAACACCTGTTTCTACCCCTCTCCCATGAAACTGAACCAGTTCTCTGAAGCTGTTCCCAGGTGTGTGCTTTTTTTCTCTTTCTCTTTTAACCTGCGTACTCACTGCAGACCAAGATCCTGCTTGCATCCAGCTATACTGGGCTAAGCTTCCCTCCCTCCAGTCCAGTCCAGTGTGCAACAAGCCTGGCTACCTGAAAGGGGAAAGCAGACACTGGCCAGCAGCTTTCCCTCGAATTCTCCCATTAATTCTGTCCCCTGATTTTTGGGCTATGATTTGCTATTGAGGATGTCCTTTTCTTACTCCAGTTTATGTGCTCAGTTCTGGGCCTCGAATGGCAGCATTATTTCCAACTTGGCTGAAGAAAACAGAAGCATGTCATCTCTCTTGTGCCTCTAGGCTATTGTTATATATACAGGATCCAGGGACAAAGGCTCGTGGCTTCCTCTCTCTTGAAAAATTATTCCATTCTTTTGAGACAATTTTCTTGTTGTTTGGTTTGGATTGTTTTGGTTTTCATTTATTTTTGAGACAGGGTCTGGACATGTACCCCACATTCCTATTTCACCCTCCTGTATCCTGAGCTGGCAGGCATGCACTTCAACACCTAGCATTAGACCTCTTCTTTAGCAATCCTGCTTTGTTCTCCTTTCTTTATTGGACATGAAAAAATCTTTGTTGTGTGTTACAAGCTTGTCCTATAGACACTGTTTTCATGATCTGCTATTGTGCATTCTTGACATACTCGGAGCTTTGGCTGTTAAAGCCATTCTACTGGACTAGAGAAACGATGTCTGTGGTTATGTAATCCTCAGACTTGATGTCTAATTTTATCATTATATGTTTAAGTGGGGATTCTGGTTTTTTTTTTTATTTATTGTCCTGATTAAATAAAATCTCTTTGGCACTTTCTTCTTTTAATCAGATGGTAAAGGAAGCCAGCATTTTCTTTTATCTGGGTGTTCAATTTTACTACCAAGTACAAGTATCATCAAACGCCTGAGACAATATTGATAGTCTAAACATAGGACTCAAATTTCCTGTATTAAAGATTAATGGGTTTTTTATTATTTGTCAAAGTAAACCAAGCAGGGCAGGAATTCAAACAGGGACAGACCTGGAGGCATTTTATTCCTACAAGTTTTAGTTTCAGAAGCAACATACAAGTTGGGTGGTGGTGGTGACATACCCCCATAATCCTTGCACACGTGAAACTAGACAGAAGGATCACAAGTTCCTGGCCAACCTATGCTATAGGGAGAGATGCTTTCTCAAACAAACAGTATGCACAGCTCAATCCTTCTATACACGAGGACGTTAATTAATGAGAAACACTGCAGTTTCTTCATGGCTGCACATGGTTATGACTGTCAGATGCATTGTTCAAGAACATGTGACAGCCCTTTACTTCTTAGACATTGTAATTAATCTTGAAATCAACTTTGTCATTTTCAAAAGTAAGTCACTGGAGCATACAGTTAACACATGTTACCATTCTGAGACAGCTATGATTCCTGGTCCAAAGCAGGTATACAAAGAAGCTAGCTTTGCCTTTAAATACACTACAGCTTCTTCCAGGTATTTAAGGAAAGTTTGTGCCTGAGGCTGAAATGCACAGTCTAAGCCATTGACAGTCAGCTTCTGCTTTACACAAGTGATGGGCTCAAGAACCTCCCAGGAATACTAAAATCTGAGGAGGCTCAAGTACCTTATATAAAGTAGTGTAGTGTTTGCACTTTCCTATGGACTTCGAGCCATCTCCAGACGACTTAACACATCTGATACAAAGAACTGCAGATACGACTCAGCAGTTAAGAACACTTTCTGCTCTTTCAGAGGACTGGTGTTCAGTTCCCAGGATCCTTCATCTGATGTCTTCTTTCCTACACACCCACACACCCACACACACATGTTTCATATAAACTCATACAGACATGAGTATTGCCTTTTGGGAGGAAACAATGCTTTATTTTAAAAAGAGAATCTAGGGGCCAAGGACACCACAAAAACCCCACAGAATCAACTAACCTGGAATCATGGGGGTTCACAGAGACTAAATCAATAACCAGGGAGTCTACATGGGACTGACCCATGTTACAGTTGTTTAGCTTGGTCTTCTTTTGGGACTCCTAACAGTGGGAGCAGGAGCTGTCTCTTAGTCTTTTACCTGCTTTAGGGGCCCTTTCCTCCTCCTGGGTTGCCTCTTCTAGACTCAGTAGGAGCTGTGCCTAGTCTTACTTCAACTTCATTTATTGATATGCCATGGTTGATTGATATTCATGGGAGGCCTGCCCTTTTCTGAAGAAAAATGGAGAAGTGGATGGGGGTGGGTCAGAAGAGAGGTGGAAGGAGGACCTGGGAGATGAGGAAGGAGGAGAACTGCAGTCAGGAAGTAGAAAGAAAGAAAGAAAGAAAGAAAGAAAGAAAGAAAGAAAGAAAGAAAGAAAGAAAGAAAGAAAGAAAGAAAGAGAGAAAGAGAAAAAGAGAGAAAGAGAAAAAGAGAGAAAGAAAGAAAGAATATATATCATTCCCCAAATAATAAAAGTATGCCTTCTTTCTCTAGAAAACAAAAGAGAATCTGATACAATGGAAATAGTTGCTATAGTGAATAGTAACAAGAAAACAAAAAACCTGCATGTTCAGTCTAAACACAACATTTACTACATAGTAAATGTCAGTAACAGTATAGCTTTTGTCGGACTGTTTTGGATCCATGGTTAGTCAAATTTGTAGCTGAAGAACCTGTAGAAACAGAGGGCCAACTGTAAGGCCATCATTTTGTCTTTGCAACCACATAGAGCCAGTTGGTTTTGGTTAAATCCTCTTTTGAATTCCAATTGTAACTGGGTGGCTGCAGGAATTATGGTTATTACTGGGGATGTTTTCAAGAAGTATACTGAATGTTCCAGCACTGCAGAAGTAGGTTTGCAACAACAGAAGGAAACCCCAGAGGAGGAACAGCTCTCCCTTCCCCCACTTTTTCTCATAGACCTATTCCAATCTTCCTACACTAACAAAGACCCACTTGTTACAGGCTGTTCATGCCCAGTTCATCTAAGGGCTTGCCTAGGCAGCTAGGACATGTGGAAACTGGATGCTCTCTTATAGCAAATGTTTGGGAAAACCAAGAATCTGCATGGAGAACAAGCACTGACTCCTAACATGGGAAGATGGTTTCCCATTTTCTCTGAGCAGAACATGAAAGGAAATAGAACAGCTGGGGTAGAAGGCAGCAGGAGATTCTTAAGCAAGTTCTTTCCAGATCGTCCATGCTTGAAGATCCCAGACTGTGAACACATGGCCTCTGGTTATTTGAGTGTAGTCCAGCTTTCTAATTCCACATGGGTTTTGTATTGTTCAAGCTACACAGAAGAGTCCCACACATAATACAAAACACACACATTAAAAACAAAGCCAAGGTTTGTATTTTTCCAAACCCCTCCATTATACTTAACATCATTTAGGGGGTGGGTTCAAATTATCTCTTGCATTATATTCCGCACTGCTGTTGTATAATGAGTAGGACCGTGGAGCCCATTTATATGCTGATTTGTTTGGGTGGTGCAAGTGGAATCTTTTGAGAAGAGAAAATTGGAGCATTTGTTTAAGGAAACTTTATATTGAGTGTTTTCACTGCTTGAGGAAAATAAGAAAACGAGGTCTGGTTTAAGCCTTTCATGTTAGACAATAGTTTGAGAGCATGTCTTTGCATTTTGCAAAATAATCTACACATGAATTATTTATCCTACCTCCTCCCCAGAATAAAGCACCTCTTGGCACCTATACTTTACAGAATTTACAAACACATATTGAAAGAAAAGTATGCACCTGGGGATCTCTTTTCTTCTTCCTCCCTCCCTCCCTCCCTCCCTCCCTCCCTCCCTCCCTCCCTCTCTCCCTCCCCCCCTCTCTCTATCCCTCCCTCCTTTCCTTCTCCCTAACTCTCTATAGAGAAACAACCTAAGGTCAGTACTGCCAAGGCAAATGGTCTAGAAAATAATTATTTGTAATGTCTATGAATAGAATTAAAAGGAGTCTTACAAATAGATTTCAATTATTTATGTGACAAATCATTGTGTAGAAAACTGAAAATGAAATTGTTGTAGTCTCAGAAATGCGAATGTATGTATGTTCACTACCTGTAACATACCTATCATTTTTATATTTATATAAGGATTATTGCTGAAGCCTCAAAGTAAGTAAGTGCTTTATCAATCTCCAATTGACAACTACCTGCAATGAACAATTTAGTTTTCTCCGATGGAGTCTCACTGGGTAGATAAACCACACTTAAGGCCTCATGCCCAGAAATAGATAAACAATATAAAACATATTTTAGTAGATTTTTCTGACTCATATTGTTTTGTTTGAGAGTATGTTTTATCTTACTGGTCTTTTCTTTGTATATTGTATTTTCCAACTTCGTGACTTTATGTTTGTGTATTTCTTGCATTTTCTCTTTTTCTTTTTTGGTCTTCCTTGTTTTGTTTGTTTGCCTGTTTGTTTTCTAAAGAGAGAGAAAGAAGGCATGGGGTTGGGTGCCTGGGAAATGGGGAGGATATGGAAGGAGTTGAGGGAGGCAAGACTGATCACAATATAATATATGAAAAATTATTTTCAATTAATTTGGGTTAATTTGGGTTTCTGTTGCTGTGATGAAACACCATGATCAAAGCAACATAGGAAGGAAATGGATTATTCAGGTTACATTTCCAGATCATAGTCCATCTTTGGAGGAAGTCAGGACAGGAACTCAAACAGGACAATAACCTGGAGGCACGAGCTGATGCAGAGGTCATGGAAGGGTGCTACTTGCTGACTTGCTTCCATGACTTGCTTAGCCTGCTTTCTTATAAAACCAAGGACCACCAACTTAGGTATGGCACCACCCACAATGGGCTGGCCAACCCCCATTAATCGCTAATTCAGAAAATGCCTTACCCCATCTCTGCATTTCTTGTAGACTGGATAAATTTTGGGTTGAAAGTTTTGTGGGCAGGTTGGTGCCCCTATCACTCCACTGCAGTTCCTGCCTGGATTCAGGAGGTGGTCTCTTCAGGTTCCATGTCTCCAATGCTATAAGTAAGAGCTAAGGTCACCCCAATTGATTCTTGGGTGCCTTGCCTATCCCAAGTCTCTGTCATGTCCTGGAGATGCCCCCCCCACTACCCCACTGCCATCAGTTGCAGATTTACATTCACTCTCATGGTCATCTAGCCATCTTTTCTGTCCCTCCCAACACCTGATCCTGAACCCCCCTCCCCCTCCCCATCTACCTTCCTACACAGTTCCCTCCCTCCATCTGCCTCCTATAACTATTTAATTCCTGCTTCTAAGTGAGATTCAAGCATTCTCACTTGGGCCTTCCTTTTTGTTTAGCTTCTTTGGGTCTGTGGAGTGTAGCATGGGTACCCTGTATTTTATGGCTAATATCCACTTATGAGTACATGCCATGCATGTCCTTTTTGGTCTGGGTTACCTCGCTCAGGACGATATTCTCAAGTTCCATCCATTTGCCTACAAAATTCGTGATATCTTTGTTTTAATAGCTAAACAGTATCCCATTGTGTAGATGTACCACATTTTCTTTATCCATTCTTCAATTGAGGGACATCTTGGTTGTTTCCAGTTTCTGGCTATTATGAATAATGCTTCTATGAACATAGTGGAGCAAGTGTCTTTGTTGGATGATGGAGCATATTTTGGGTATATGCCTAAGAGTAGTATAGCTGGGTCTTGATGTAGAACTATTCCCAATTTTCTGAGACTGCCAAATTGATTTCCAAAGTGGTTGTATAAGTTTGTACTCCCACCATCAATGGAGCAATGTTCCTCTTGCTCCACATCCTCACCAGCTTGAGCTATTGCTTGAGTTTTTGATCTTAGCCATTCTGATGGGTGTAAGATGGAACCTCAGAGTTGTTTTGATTTGCATCTCCCTGGTGACTAAGGAATTTGAACATTTCTTTAAGTGTTTCTCAGCCATTCAAGATTTCTCTGTTGAGAATTCTTTGTTTAGCTCTGTATCTCATTGTTTTAATTGGCAGAGACTGAGGGAATGGATAATCAATAACTGGCCCAACTTGAGACCCATCCCATGGGCAAGCACCAACCCCTGACATCCCTGTCTGTTATTCTGCAAACAGGAGTCTAATGTGGCTGTTCACCCAGAAGCTGACTGAGACATATACAGATACCCACAGCCAAACAGTGAATGGAGCCTGGGGACTCTTATGGAAGATTTGAGGGAAAGATTGTAGGCCCCAAAGGGGATAAGAACTCCGCAGGAAGACCAACAGAGTGAACTAACCTGACACCTTGGGACTCTCAGAAACTGAACCACCAACCAAAGAGCATACATGGGCTGGACCTAGCCCTCACCCACTTGCATATATGTAGCAGTTGTGCAGCTTGATCTTCATGTGGGTCCTGAACAACTGGAGTGGGGGCTATCCCTAAAGCTGTTGCCTGTCTGTGGGATATTTTCTTTTAGCTGGGCTGCCTTGTCTGGCCTCAGTGGGAGAGGGAATGCCTAGCCCTGCAGAGACTTGATATGTCAGGGTAAGGGGATACCCATCCTCTCAAAGGAGAAGTGGAAGGGGGGATGGGAGGGAAGGATTGTGGGAGCGGGTGACCAGGAGGAGGGGAAGTGAGCAGGATATAAAGTGAATTAAAAAATGTCCTACAGGGTTGCCTACAACTTGATCTTATGGAGACAATTTCTCACTTGAGGTTCCCTCTTCTCAGATGTCTATAGCCTATGTCAAGTTGACAAAGAACTAGCCAGCACAGTGCTTTTCAAAATTATTGCATTTTTCTGCTGAAGGCAACTGTAAGAAATTGACAGTGTTCATTGATTTTGTATCAGAGATAACTGAAGCTCTGATACACATAGTAGCTTACATATATAGCTTATATCTATACTAAACAGCTTATATCTATACTAAACAGTAAAGCTGGTGAAATTAATCTTTTGTTAAATGTTTTGATTAGCATATACTAATTATATATAATAATGGATTACATCATTCCATTTTCATACACATACATGATATGTTTCATTCATATTCACCCCTGGTGCATTCTCTTGTTCCCCTTCCCAACTAACCCCTGCCTTCTACTTTTTGATGCTTAGTGTTTGTAACCCAATGAATTTCATTGAGTTTGCTAGAGACACAGATGGGGGATTGTTTACTGGAGCACATGTACCTTATAAGAAGCCACATTACCTGTGAGAATGTCTCCCCCTTCCCTATCAATTGTTGTCAGAGTATCAATCCTCAGGCGGGGATGAAGCTCCATGAGCCTCTCCCATCACAGGATATAGACAAGAATAATGTTTTGGAGGTCTTGTGCAGGTAATCCCAGTTGTGACTTCAAGAGTGCAACAGTTGTCATGGCTGGAAGTCATCATTCCACACCAGGTTCTCACACAAACTAGGTAAGTGAGCTACTACTGGTCTATACCCAGTCTCTAGCTCTTATAGTTAATTAGTGCTTTTCACTCATTGGTTGAGAATTACTCTTTTACGTGGATCTGAATTGAAGCCAAAACCATTCATTTCATTTGTCCCATGGATGGAGAATAAAGCAGTTCCTAACTTCTCAATTAGTGAAAGATGGCAAATGTTTATTAACTATTTATTTGGTACCAGATAATGGAATATAAAGGTTTGTATAATTTTGAAAGATTCTGTGTTATTGATTTCTTGCTATATTGCATTATGATCAAAAAAAGGTCCTCAATATGAATGATTTCAAGTGTTAAAAACTGAGTCTTGTTTTATGGTGTATGATATGACCTGTTGTAGATCATGTTCCCTATTGAGTTAATGTTACTGTTGAGTAGAACATGTATTTGGTGGCCATCGAGCAGAACATTTTGTAGATGGCTACTAGGTTCAATTTGTCTACTTTACAATTCAGTTCTGATGTATCTTCATCAGATACATCAGGTTTTCAGTGAGAAATAAGAATTTCTGATGTGCTACAGTATTATCTTGTGATAACAGAAACAATTAAGCAGTATGTTACTTTTCTAATGCTCTGACAAAATGCTATTTGACCAAAACAACTTATAGAAATAAGGGTTTATGTTGGGCTACAGTTCCAGAGGTTTCATTACTATCATGGCAGGGAAGTGTGTCAGCAAACAGCAGCTGGGAGGCCTCATCTCAAACTACAAACATGAAGCACAGATAACAAACTAAAAAACTAATGCTGCTTTCTGACTCATTTGCAAGCCCATGTCTATCTAGCTTTCTTACACATTCCAGGACCATCTCCCCAGGAAATTGTGCCCCACATGGTGGGCTGGACTCTCCTACATCAATTAATAATCAAGACAATCCAATATAGACATATTCACAGGACAATCTGATCTGTATAACTCCTCAATTGAAATTCCTTTTCTACATGATTCTAGTTGTGTTAAGTTGACACTTAAGGCCACCAGGGAGAAAGGAGAGGACTTTGGGCCTGAGGGTGCTAGGGGCACCAGTAAAAGGGAATGTCAAGGTGGGAATATGGGAATGGGTGGGCGGGTAGGTGGGAGGAGGAATTCCCTCACAGAGGCGGGGAGGGGGAGGGGACACGGAGTTTCTAAAGAAAAGGGGAATCATCGGAAATGTAAATAAAATATCAAA
>CM052722.1:2742486-2758537 GCA_028551405.1 Uromys caudimaculatus
GCTCTGGGGACGCGTTGCGTTGCCCCTGCTATGGGCTTTTCTGCGTTCCTCCCGGAGCTGCTTGTCTATGGAATCCTAGTGTCCCAGGCAGAAGTTTCCTGCCACAGCCGCCCGCTTTTGGGATCCAGGGGGGTTTCTCGAGTTTTATTTCTTGATGAGGGCATAACAAGGTCACATTTCAAAGAACCTGTTGTAGAGAGAATCTCTTATGAAGTATACATGTCAATGACAAAGTCTCTGGCCAATGAGCTGAGGCAGGAAATAAGAGGTGGGACACTGGCAGGAAGATAGAGGATTCTGGGAAATAGTGAGAGAATAAAAGGAGATGCAGAGAGAGATTCCAGTGAGACACTGAGAGAGACACTAGTTAAATATCAGAGACTACCTAAACAATGAAAGGGAGACCATTTCTATACTAAGAATTTTTCATTGTCATTCTAACAGCTATGTTGGAAGAGTCTGCTTACCTGCAGGCCTCTTAAACTTCCATACAGCATCATCAAGAGTCACAATAGAAACTAAGGTGACATAAATACTGCTGTGATCATTCCATTCCTTTTTCGAAAAACCAGCATATAGTCCAAAGACGTTTGAGAAGACTAGGTACATGCATACAGAAACATTCAAGTCATTTGTTGGGATGAAAAAATAAGAAATGGAATGAGCTGTACTTCAACAGAAAACACTTCTCTAAGAGAGAATACAGGGACTGGAAAAGAAGACATCATGTCAGGATGAGATCTATTCAGAGTTCGTTTCCTCCTGAAAATCTCAGCTCAATATGCAGCAGACTAGTGTGGGGGTCTACTGTAATATATCGTGTGAGTAATAGGAAATTTTACAGATCTATCTAGATAGGAAAGTCAATGGCAGGAGGTTGCTTTCTGAAACTTTCAGGTGGTCTTAGGTAAAAACATCGGCAGCAGACAGCTACTGTGATCTTGCTTCTGGAAATAGGTTCCTATATTAAAGGTAGAATGCCCTAGGTGTGTTGAGCAATCATATTGTAGCTGTGGAATGTGGGCTATAAAGAATTAAAACTTCTCCCCCAAACTACAGGTGAAAATTTCCTGAGGCCCTGGCACCAGAGGAGGAGCCTTCTCCCAGGAATATTCTGACATTTACCTCCCAGAAAATTTACATATGCTACCTGCCTAATATTCATTTCATATTGTCTATAAATTGTAACAGTGCTATAGACGAGGCACAGAGAAATTTAAAGTTTCCCTCACCAGCAAATAGACATATTTACACTTACCACTCCCTCCCTGTCTCCCATTTTTTAAATAGTAAAGCTATAAATGGCAAGCTTCTAATTCTAGGGACAACACTTGTGACCTTGTAACCCTTAAGACCTCCTAGTCTTCACATACTTCCCCCATGTTGTGGCAACTGAATAAGAGCTGTCCTTCTCATACAACAGCTCTTTGAGCCAATCTACTCTAAGCTCTAATAATTTCTCCTTGGATTATTGCACTAAGTGCCTAACTGATCTGTCTACTCACACCCTTCCTTGCCTTTCATTCTTAACTAAAAAAAAAAACAGAAGTAGAGGCAGCCCCCCAAAAAACCTCAGTCCACAGACAACTTTCTATTAATTGCCAGTTTCATACTCTAAGAAAAGTGTTCACTAACACTGTCAATGCACTTATCGTGAACATTGCATGAGCAGTGAGTGAGGACAATTCTCACATCCATATGCAGGACTAGTTTCCTTCTTTATATAGTTGTAGCCTCTTGGAGTGGTCTGTGTCCTAAGCTCAGTGTCATTGTCCATCTTCAGCTTGCCCTGATTTGGCAGTGGTGTTATCAATTGACCTCATACTAGAGGCTTCTGTTGTGACAACATTTTTCATGTTTGAACTCACTTAGTTCATAAGCCTTGTGCAATGTAGGTATATAAACAAGATAATGTATTCGTACTCTTACTTGGTGCCCCAGTACTGGAGCTCACCATCCCAAATGCCTGCTCTCTAGACATTTCTGTACTTGCCTGTGGCATCCCATCTCTTCTCTCTACCACAGCTACCACTAACCCTACCCTACATATCAAACATTGATATCAGAGAATAAGGGAGTCAAGGTCTTGTTATACATCAGGAATATCTTTATGATCCACCAAATCATCCCAATCTATTGGTTGGAAGGCAACAGCTTAGAAAAGTAACCTATGTGTTGTTCCGTTGACAAACAGCCAGGCAAATACTAAGGATTCAGAGAGTGTACGCCCTATATGATAAAATGTTAAATAAGCATACTTGTCATTATAGTAGTAGACTGTAACTTCTTAACCAGTGGGGCAACATATACACCACTGCTGTTAATGAGAGCTACTACGCTTCCATGCATATGGCAAATAAGGACTGAATCCCCAGTTTGAGTCAGATGTTGCCCAGGGCTGGGCTCTGAAAGAATTTCAGGTCTAGAATGGTAGATGAATACACAATAACAAGCGGTACAGAAAGATTATTTTGTAATCAAAGAGTAGACTTTGTAACGGATTTTCTTTTATTTATGTTTATGCATGTGTGTATATACATGGGTGTATGAGAGTGTCTGAAGTAGCCCAAAGAGAAAGTCAGATACCATGGAACTGGGGTTCCAGGTGGTTCAGAGGCTCCCAAAGTGGGTGCTTGAAACCAAATTCTAAGCCTCTGCCCAAAAATTCACCTTAAAGTATGTGAAAGTTTGCTCAACAAATGAAGGGAAAGCTATATTCTAACAAAAGAGGAAATGTGAAGAAAGATGGAGATGACAAGCCTTCTATTGCTAAGGCAGAAAGGAAAGGCAACAAAGCAGGAAAGGAGAAGGGAAGAGCTGGAAAAGACGTAGGCTGTTTTGAATATGGGGATATACCTCTTAAATCCCCCTACATGGAAAGGCTTGATAGTCACAGGAACCTAGTGAGCTTCTCAACTGTCAGTTCCTTTCAGTGTCAGCCTCACTTGCAGAGAGCTACCTTACACAAAATCACACTATCCTGTGGCCAGCCCACATACAATGACATCTAAAGCAAGGGTATAAATGAGTGGTCATTTTGGCCTAATTTGAGACACCTTCAAAGAGCAATCTAGCTCTCTAATTCCCTAGAGGGGATGCTGTCTCTAGGTCTCTAATGCAACTCAGCCTTTCCCTGTGACCATTCCTATTTCCTCCTCCCTTCCATAGTCATTGATCCCAGAAGCTCTCCTTAATAACTAACTTGCACATTAACTCAGTCTCAGAGTCTGTTTCCTAGGAAACCTAAACTGTGACACAGGCCATTAACGCCTACTGAGAAACTTAAATGTGAGGCACCATCTCTCTCTCTCTCTCTCTCTCTCTCTCTCTCTCTCTCTCTCTCACAAACACACACACACACACACACAGGGAGGGGGGTGTTAAAAGAAAAATGAACTTAGAGCTCTATTGAGAAAATAAATCTGCCCTTCCACAACTATCACAGGATCACTCTCTGTGTGCCCCTTGAGAAAGGATGCTGTCAGATTCCAAGGATGTCCTCCTACTATGCTAGCAACCACCCTCAAGCGAGGCTACCAGGGGAAGAAATACATCTTTACCCTTCAGTGTAACCCTAAAGGTATCTAAGGGTATCTAAAGAGAAGTCCTTTGAATAGGACATTACCCACGGCTCAGTTACACTCATCCATCATTTGTTCATTCAAAAATCATGCCAGTGGTTTCATAAGAGCTGTGCGTGTGTGTGTGTGTGTGTGTGTGTGTGTGTGTGTGTGTGTGTGTATGTGTGTGTACATGCACACACGTTTGTAGGTGTGGCATACATATAGTGCCTGAGGATATCAAAGATGGATAGATGTTGAATGCCCTCCTCAATTTCTCTACATATTATTTTCTGAGACAGACTCTGACTAAACCTGGGGCTAGCTGGCCAATTCAGCTAGGTTGGCTGTCTCCATCTCCCCAGGCATAGGATTATAGACATCCACTAAACCTTGCTTTTTAAACATAGGTCCTGGTGATCTAAACTCAGGTTCTTGTGCTTGCATGGCCAACTGTTCATCAATGGTGCCATCTCCCATTCCAAGACAGTTCTTCATAGCTTCCCTCACTACTATCACCTTGAAGGTGCATTAGATTTAAGTGCCTATGAGAAGGGAGTATAACTGTAAGGGTGAGGTGGATCTCTTCAATTGAGTGCACCCTTTAGAGGGAGATAACTGTGAAAGTCATTATCCACTGATACTTCCAGCAGCTAGGAGAATCAAGACATTGGTCCTGGATGGGTGATTCTAGGTGGCTCAGAAAATAGTATGCCACAAAATGTGGGCTTTGATCAGCAAGTACATTAATGTAGCCAAATGTGAGAATGCAAAAGGAAAAACAAGATGAAGTTTTGAAAATGAATCTAGACTTAATGATAAGACGACACAAGGTCTTTTAGTCGTATATCAGGCTAGGTCATGACTAGAAACTGCATGAACATATTGCATGCACCAATTGCTGTTGCTGCCATGTTTCAAGTAGGCATCAAAGAAGGGAGAAGTGAACATATGGCAGAAAGAATGGGAAGGAGGAGATAGAAATGACAGGAATGTAAAGGAGATGGATGTGGTGGAACAGCCCTGTAAATCCATCACTCATGAGACAGAGACAGGAAGATCTCAAGTTTGAGGCCAGCCTGGACTACATAGTAAGATTCCATCCCAACCCATGAAATACTACACAGCCTTTCAGTCTTAATTCTACATAGAGAATTATTTTTGTCATTTTCTCTGTAGCATCTAGAACAATGTGTGGCAAATAAAAGGTGGCTTTACTGGTCAGCATTGCTCTGATCACACTGAGCCACAGAAATTATAAGATGTCTTAGAGCAAGAAGCTGTATTATTTCTCATTTTTGGTCCTAACATCAGCTCTAGCAACTCTGACTGGGGTTTGGATTCAGCTCTGCCCTATGTAGCTTCCTATGCCAGGGACCTGGTAGACATAAGAGACACATTATTCTTCTAGAATCCTCCAAAATTAGAATTTCCAATGCCTCTCAAAGTTTCTGCTCCAGTCTGAAACACTTTCCCTTCCACTACTCCTATTCCATTGGCATTAACAATTCATACAAGCAAACTTCATTTTATTGGGACTGACAGGGAAGCATACTCCTAGAGTCATGGAAAAGAAGAACCAGCATTTGCTTTAAAACAATGAAATCTAGAATAATGATCAATAAGTGTTTGTTGAATGAATGTATAGAATCTACTAGTACTGAAGGGGAAATTTGTAACACATTCTACTCAGTCAAAAAGGCAAATCAGAGATTGGTTGGATAGCTCAGAGGTTAAGAACACTGGCTGCTCTTCTAGAAGGCCCAGGTTTGATGCTCAGCACCAATGTAACAGCTTACAGTCATCTCAGACTCAGAGAATCCCATGCCTGTTTCTGGCTCTGGTTCCTGCAGGCACCAGACATGCATATGGACACAGACATACCTACAGACAAAACACTCGTACACATAAAATAAATGTCTTTTAAATGGCAATAAATGCACTGGGGTCTAATTTGTAAATATACATACAAAGCTCAGAATCAAGCCTTGTCAGTGCACACCAATGCAGAGAAAACGGATGGGACATGGAAGCAGTAGCCAGTTACCAGTGTACTTTCAGAAAGGAGAATAAGACTGGGCGAGAATGAAAGGGAGCATGTGCTTCTTCACTACCTGAGCATCCTTTACAAAAGGTTTCATGCTAAAATGTATATGCTTTAAAAAAAACTTTTTATTGATTCTTTATGAATTTCATCTCATGGACCTCAGTCCCACTCATCTCCACAGCCCTTCATATCTGCCCTCCACCCTTGCAACCTCCCCTCTCAAAATAAAAAAAAAAAAAATCCATAAAAAAAAAAATAACAAAACAAAGCACAGAAAACCATCTCATCATGGAAGCTGTAGTGTGTCCCAGTGTGTCTCACAGTCTATCCCTCTGTCCACACATCTTCACTTGCCAATGTTCATTGCAATGAGTCACTGGATCATCACTGGGACTCCTCCCAGTTATCTTGTTGTTGCCCTGAGTCATCGAGATCATGCAGCTTTGGATTGGTGGGATCTGCCCTTTCATGCATCCCAACCATTTGCAGATGATATAGTTTTGGGGTGTGTTGGGAACAGACCCCTGTCTCAGGGATGTTCTTCCTGCCTAGCCTGTTTACTATATTATCTTGCAGTTTGGCCCAGAGCACAGTAAACAATGAGTCATCTCCTACCATGAGTTCAGCCTTGTTTTATAATTTGTTTACTTCCCCCTTGGTGGTTTCCCACCCCCGGGGGGGCGGGGGAAGGAGAGTATTTAAGGCCAAAGGAATAAACAAACTTCAGCATTCTGCTTGGATGAATGACCCCTGTCTGTGTCTTTTGTGTCAATCCCCCAGGCCTACGCTCAGTTGTCAGTTGTCAGTTCTCGGTAGTTTGACAGCATGGGCGCTGTCAGGGGTGGGCCAACTCAGAGCCCTGAATCTGGGCCTGGGTCATAGCTGAGCTGGTCAGCCTGCCAGGCCTCCCTTATCTGCACTACCAGGATGAGCTTTTCAGCTTTGCTCCAGCTAGGCCACTCTAAGCTGCCATTGGCAGGAGACAGGATCATCTATCTCTCTTGCTCTCATGACCTTGGGGCTGGCTCACCCTCTGAAGCCAGCTCCACTGTGCTGTCCAGTCCAGGCACAGGGCCCACTCTCCCAAGTGCTGCAGCCGGTGAGGGTCTTTGTATGCTTTAAAAAAAGGAATATGGGAAAAAATGACTCAGTGTCCATTGTGAAGCATCTCACGACCCAGAGTCTGCATTGGAAAAATGTCAAATGAGCAATTTGGAGGAAGGAAGTTAATGTCATAGTAAGAGTGACAAATTAATAACAAAATAAGCCCTAACTGTTATAATTGTTCAGTTACTGCGCTGACATTTAAAACATATTACAACCTTTATGGTAAGTGTTTTTATCTAGCTTGTGCAATGATTATGAAATTACTTTGAGAGTATCCTGCACTTATGTTGTATAAAGAAGAACGTTTACTTAACCCATACCATGTACTGAGTAGACATTTAGTGTTTGTTGTACTTAATATGCAAAAATCCAAGAAAGTCTATTTACAGTTTAAATTTCCAATCCATGCTGGAATATTAAGTCTCTTTAATAGAGTAATGTACTCTAAATGCCATTATTTGTCTTGAAGCTGCTGCAAAAATCCATATTGTAAAATAAGTTAGATGTTCAACTTTCCACCCATTTTTGTCTGAAACTGGATGCCTTGCTGGAGTCGAGGTGAATGTAAACTTTTTAAATACTTTATTGAAGTAGTGTCTTAGAACACCTTCCCAGGAATATGAATTGACCACTTTGCATATGTAACATCCCAACAACCATGGAAAGTAGTAGAAGAGAGCCAGAGATGTAGCTCAGTGACTGAATGTCTACCTAGCAAAGCTCTGGGTCCTATACTTACCATCATAATGAAGAAAAGAAAAGATTAAAAAGTTGAATAGTTAAGGAGGTGGAAAAGTAACTGAGATAGGTATTCTTGGTTTTCAACTTGAAGATATTTGGAAATAACTAAAAATCAAATGGCTAGGTTTTAGTATACTTCTGAGGGATTTCTGCTTAATTTGAAGGTCCACTTCTAATCCCGACCTTTTGAGGTGGGAGGATACACCTTTAATCCAGATCTTCCAAGCTTGGAAAACCTGCCTTTAATTGGGCTACACCTTCTGCTTGAAGCCTATATAAGAACAGGGAAGAATGAAGCTTTTGTGTGTGTGTGTGTGTGTGTGTGTGTGTGTGTGTGTGTGTGTGTGTGTGTGTGTATATATATATATATATATATATTACATAGAATGAATATATATTCTTATATTCTATCAGTTTAGTTTTTTAAAGAACCCTGACTAATAAGGGTAGTACTTTCAAATTTGCAGGTTGCCATCCAAATTCAAGTTTGTTCAATTATCCAAAGTCAAACTCATTTGTAGTTCTGGCTCCTGTTAGTCCCATTTACAGGATGCTCACTGCAAACTGCACTGTGAATGAATTTGGTTACACTTACTTACTTCATGACCCAAAGCATTGGCTTCACTTTCTATCTGTACTTAACTTCCCAGTGGGGAAAGTATAATCTAAGTTCAAATGATTGGTTGGCACATACTGGGCTTGAGAAGTAGAAATTTCACAGTCTAAAGAAAGGTTATTGATCTGTGGCAGCATGGTATGATCATAGCTAATGAAAATATCTGCCTTGCTGATTTATACCTGTGTCAATGCATCAGACTAAGTTTCTTCCTAAATGTTGTCATGGGGACCCTGACAAGGTGTCATCATTTTTTACTTTCAGTGTTGGCTACTGAGGATGTCCCCGACCTCAAAGTGAACTTGACTTCTCATTATACTAGTGAAGAGGAATTCTTTCAATTAAAAGTGTTAGAAAATTAAGACTTCAGTTAAATGAAGCACAGAGTATAAATTGTTTGTTTTACTCTGAACCCTATAGAATAGCCAAAGAGATGAAATGCTCTGAATGTCCATGCTTGGGTTTCTCAATGATCTCAAATTGAGTCGACCCCTCAATACATCATAAAGACTGAGAAAGCAGAGAATTCCTCCCATGGAAAAGAAGAAAGGTTGAATTCTGGTTGAAAGCAACAACATATATCTACTTCAATGAATTTGTGTTTAAAATTATTGCCACATTTCACTTGTTACTAGGAATCACTTTTTGCAGATAGGGGATGCCAATACCAGTTGTAACAAGCTATTATCACAGATAACTCCATCTTGCCTCATTCTTGTTTCCTGTTTTCTTCTCTGTATATGGTTTTTACTGTCCAATTCCACAGCATCTTAGACTCAAAACTTAAAATCATAACTCTGGCCAGCACCACATCGCCAGACTATCTAGATCAAGTGCCTGGGAAAATGCTGATCTCTACCCATAATTCCTAACCTAATGCACACATCAATATTCACCACTTCTGCAAAAACCCTAGAAGGTGACACTTTAGATATCTACCTCCTACATCTAGTATATCAACAATGAAGCTTATTTTCTGTCACCCTAGCACCCAATTTTTAGGCACTGGTTTCTCAGTGGGGAAAGCTTTTTAGTAATGTTACCAATGGCCAACTTACTATAATATAATTGTCCTTCTTTTCTTTCTGATACTATGATAAATACCATAGCCCAAAAGCAATTTGGGTATTAAAAAAAAAGGCTATATTTGACTTACAGGTTACAATCCTCCTGAAGGGGAAATGGGCATAGGCTCACAGCTGAAGCCTGTAAATGGGAATTAAAGCATAGACCAAAGTGGAATAGTGGTTACTAGCTTGCTTTCTATGACTTCCTTCCTTCCTTCCTTCCTTCCTTCCTTCCTTCCTTCCTTCCTTCCTTCCTTTCTTTCTTTTCCTTTTTGTTTTGTTTTGTTTTTCAAGATGGGGTTTTGCTGAGTAATGGCCCACACTGTGCTAGAACTCCCTTTGTAAGCCAGGGTGTAAGGCTGCCATCACTCTGGGCTTCAGCTTGCTTTCTTATTCAACCCAGGCCCAGGTATGGCACAGCTCACAGGCGGCTGCATTCTCCAATCACAAATCAAGAAAATGCACCACAGGCATGGCCACAGGCCAACTGATGGAGGCAATTCCTCAGCTGAGGTTCCCTCTTTCCAGATGACCATAATTTGTACAAAGATGACAAAATTTAACCACCACAATAACACTGATGACTGTCATGAGCTCCATCTCTGTGGCAGGCATCTTACATATATAATCTCAAAAATGAATAAGAACCTTAGAAATCCTGCTTGAGAAGAGATCACAACTAGGGCATATATAAACTACATTATAAATTTGAGCTTTAAGACATTGAGCTGTAGGTGCCAGGTGTCACATTAATGCTACTCAAATGGTAAAGAACTTCATTTGCTGAAAGGTACCCAATTTAAACTACCAGTTTTTTCTTACTTGCTAGGTAAGAATCAATCTCTTCACTGAAATGTTTAAGCATAAATAGAAAGTTAAAACAAAGGACACAGACTGAGTTGAAGATGGTGTAAATTCTGAATCGCCTCCCCCCTTTTCCTTAGCCATTACTATTCCCAATCACTTTTTTTCTGCTTTAATTTCCATGTTTCAATTTAAAGGAAATGCCCCCTGACTTAATTCCTTGCTAAACCCTTTCCTTAATAGAAGACACTGCAGCTTAACTGGCTCAATCTCTATTCCCTTCTGGGATTACTTCCTTCCCCAGACTTTTTTTTTAAGCTTTTCTTCATTGTGGCTTTTAATGTTGCTTTGTTTCAGTCTGCTTAAAGTGGCTGCGTTAGGTATGGTGTTTTTTCCTAATGTGTATATAAGTATGATATGCATGCATGTGTTAACTCGCATGTGTGTGTATGGAGGTTGCCAGGCACTGGGTATCATGATGCATGCAGGGCCAGGCTCCCTCTGAGGCCCCAGGCAGGAAGCTTTTCTTGTGTCTTCTGACTATGGTGGCTACCTGCATTCGCTGGCTTGAACCAACTTCTACCTTTAAATTTCACGTGTTGGACATTGCCTAAAGTTTTTCTTTTTTAAGATTTATTTTATTCATTTATGGGCATGATTGTGCGTGTGTGTGCGCACACACACACACACACACACACACACATGCACTCACACACACATGCACACACATGCATGTGGGTATCTGTGGAGGCCTAGGAAGGCAGCAGATGTCCTGGAGATTGTGGGCCACTTGGCATGAGTGCTGACTCAGGTCCTCTTAACCATGGACCTGTGTTCTGCATGTATGTCCTCTACATTTTTCTTCTGGTTTTTTTTTTTTTCTTTCTCTTCTTATATGTGCACTTAGTGGCAAATTTGGGACCTACTTAATCATTTTAACATCCTTAATTATATTTGAAAAGACAATTTTTTTTCAAATGAGGTCATATTCGTATGGACTGAGCTATAGGACATGCACTTCATCCCCTATGGTGTTATGCATAGAAACCAGAACATTACGCATATTATATGATCTATCTCTGACTTCCAGCACCAGTCTCCAAATCTAGGACCATTTTAAAATAGATAAAGTCTTGCTATGTTGCCCTGCTAATTTCAAATTCTCAGAATATCCTCTGGCCTTTACCTGATGAGTACCTTGGGCAATAAGCATGCACTACTATACCTACATTCGTATGTGTGTCTTCTTTGGAGCCACATACATAGCCATAACATCACCTAACTTACAGAGGTCTCACAGATTTTCATCAAATAACTCCTTAAATCCTAATTTTTAAATTTTCTGTATTTTCAATAAGAGTATATATCTTGCTTCTGGCTTCCATCTGTGCCTGGAGCTGATCCTGTGCCACGGCACTCCATACCCAAATACAGCCAGGAGAAAGCTGGGCTCACAGGAGTGCAGAAACGCCTGTGAGCACAAGTAAGACAACCACTTCTGCTCAAATTCCTGATGTAAGAGGGACCCACTCAGAATCATCAGGACACGGGATCTAAGCAACAGCCAGGGACAGGATCCTTGAAGTTTCAGTCTGTACCCCAGAACTGACCCTGTGCCACAGGTCTCCAAATTCCTCCTGGAGAGAACTGGTCTCTCAGCAGTACTAATACTCAGGCTTGCAGGAGAGACAAGCCACAGTCAGAGACAACAAGACCAGCTAACACCAGAGATAACCAGATGGTGAGAGGCAAGGGCAAAAATATAAGCAACATAAATCAAGGCTACTTGGCATCATCCGAACCCAGTTCTCCCACCACAGCAAGCCCTGGGTACCCAAACACACCAGAAAAGCAAGACTCAGATTTAAAATCACATTTCATGATGATGAGAGATGACTTTAAGAAGGACATAAATAACTTCCTTAAAGAAACACAGGAGGACACAGGTAAACAAGTAGAAGCCCTTAAAGAGGAAACACAAAAATCCCTTAAAGAATTATAGGAAAACAACCAAAACAGGAGAAGAAATTGAACAAAACCATCCAGGATCTAAAAATGGAAATAGAAACAATAAAGAAATCACAAAAGGAGACAACCCTGGAAATAGAAAACCTAGGAAAGAGATCAGGAGTCATAGATGTAAGCATCACCAACAGAATACAAGAGATAGAAGAGAGAATCTCAGGAGCAGAAGATACCATAGGAAACATTGACAGAACAGTCAAAGAAAATGCAAAATGCAAAAAGCTTCTAACCCAAAACATCCAGGAAATCCAGGACACAATGAGAAGACAGAACCTAAAGATAATGGGTATAGAAGAGAGTGAAGATTCCTAACTTAAAGGGCTAGTAAATGACTTCAATAAAATTGTAGAAGAAAACTTCCCTAACCTAAAGAAAGAGATGCCCATGAACATACAAGAAACCTACAGAACTCCAAATAGACTGGACCAGAAAAGAAATTCCTCCTGCCACATAATAGTCAAAACACCAAATGCACTAAACAAAGAAAGAATATTAAAAGCAGTAAGGGGAATAGGCCAAGTAACATGTAAGGGCAGATCTATCAGAATTACACCAGAATTCTCACCAGAGACTATGAAAGCTAGAAGATCCTGGGCAGATGTTATACAGACCCTAAGAGAACACAACTGCCAGCCCAGGCTGCTATACCCAGCAAAACTCTCAATTACCATAGATGGTGAAACCAAGATATTCCATGGCAAAACCAAATTTACACAATATCTTTCCACAAATCCAGCCCTACACAGGATAATAGATGGAAAACGCCAACACATGGAGGAAAACTACACCCTAAAAAAGGCAAGAAAGTAGTCTTCTTTCAACAAACCCAAAAGAAGATAGCCACATAAACATAAAAATAACATCAAAAATAACAGGAAGCAACAATCACTATTCCTTAGTATGTCTTAACATCAGTGGACTCAATTCCCCAATAAAAAGACATAGACTGACAGACTGGATCCATAAAGAAGACGCAGCATTTTACTACATTCAGGAAATGCATGCACCTCAGTGTCAAAGACAGGCACTACCTCAGAGTAAAGGGCTGGAAAACAATTTTCCAAGCAAGTGGTCCCAAGAAACAAGCTGGAGTAGCCATCCTAATGTCGAATAAAATGAACTTTCAACCAAAAGTTATCAAAAAGGATAAGGAAGAATATTTCATACTGGTCAAAGAAAAAATCTACCAAGAAGAACTCTCAGTTCTGAACATTTATGCTCCAAATGCAAGGGCACCCACATTCATAAAAGAAACTTTACTAAAGCTCAAAGCACACATTGCACTTCAGACAATAATAGTGGGAGATTTCAATATCCCACTCTTATCAATGGACAGATCTTGGAAACACAAACTAAACAGAGACACAGTGAAACTAACAGAAGTTATGGACCAAATGGATTTAACAGATATCTATAGAACATTTCATCCTAAATCAAAAGAATATACTTTCTTCTCAGCCCCTCATGGGACCTTCTTCAAAATTGATCATATAATCGGTCACAAAACAGACCTCAACAGATATAAGAAGACTAAATAATCCCATGCATCCTATCAGATTACCATGGAATAAGATTGATCTTCAATAGCAACAAAAACAACAGAAAGCCCACACACACATGGAAGCTGAACAATGCCCTACTTATGATAACTTGGTCAAGGAAAAATAAATAATGAAATTAAAGATCTTAGAGTTTAATGAAAATAAAGGTACAACATACCCAAACTTTTGGGACACAATGAAAGCAGTGTTAAGAGGAAAACTCATAGCTCTGAGTGCCTCCAAAAAGAGACTGGAGAGAGCATACAATAGCAGCTTAACAGCACAAAACAAAAAGAAGCTAATACTTCCAACAGGAGTAGAAGGCAAAAAGTAATCAAACTCAGGGCTAAAATCAACTAAGTAGAAACAAAATAACTATACAAAGAATCAACAAAACCAGGAGCTGGTTCTTTGAGTAAATGAACAAGATAGATTAAATCCTTAGCCAGACTAACCAGCAGGCACAGAGACAGTATCAAAATTAACAAAATCAAAAATGAAAAGGGAGATATAACAACAGAAACTGAGGCAATTCAAAAAATCATCAGATCCTACTACAAAAGCCTATACTCAACACAACTGGAAAATCTGGATGAAGTGGACAAGTTTCTAGACTTATATCAAATACCAAAGTTAAATCAGGATCAGATCAACCATCTAAACAGTCCCATAACCCTAAAAAAATAGAAGCAGTCATTAAAAGTCTCCCAATCAAAGAAGCCCAGGACCAGATGGGTTTAGTGCAGAATTCTATCAGTCCTTCAAAGAAGCCCTTATACCAATACTCATCAAACTATTCCACAAAATAGAAACAGAAGGGACACTACCCAATTCAGTCTATGAAACCACAGTTACGCTGTGTATTCTCCCTTGAAGATGGAATGGTTTCTGCCTAATCAGGAACTTGTCACAATTTCCTTTCATAGAGGACTTCATAAGAGATTTTTTTCTACTTCTATCATGTTTAATGTCCCAAATAGATTTTAAAACTGGTTGAGTACATATTTCTTTTAGCTTCAGAAGATATCATGTATATTTAAGAGGCATTTAACTACTATAAATTATTTTGATGACTTAAAAAAATGTCAATACTGAGTTGTATATTTTAAAATAAGTTTTACTAGTTTAATAAAAAAGAAAACAAAAAGAAATGATTTTTAAAATGAAAAAAAGAGTATATATCATACATGATGGAATAAAAAAAAAATGTCCCCTCAAAATGCCTATGGTGACATCAAAATCCTAAGTCCATGGTGATGGTGTTTGGTGGTGGCTCCTTTGGGAAGTGATTAAATCATGATAGTGGAGTCCTCCTGAATGGGGTCAGTGCCTTATAAAAGACATTCCAGAAACCATGTCCTAACCCCTTATACAGAGAAAGAATTCACTGTCTCTGATCTGGATGCAGTTCACCAGACACCAGATGTAATGGCATCATTATCTCAGACTTCCTAATGTCTATAACAATGAGAAATAAATTTCTGTTCTTCATATGACCCCAGTGTCTGATATGTTGTCATGGAAACTACAAGCTAAGATAAACAGCATTCTGTTTTATGGACCTCATTTGTTTACTCAGTGGGTGGTATCAGACACACAATTAAAAACCATTTATTGGTGTCCATCTGCTCAAAACACAAGTCTTTTATGTCCACTTCGTGAACTGTGATCATCTGTGACTGTTTTTTGTCAACATTTTTTGCTCTCCTGAAATTGTGGAGGACATGCCCGTGGGATCCAGATCTACTAACACAAGCATCAGAACCATGATGCTTTCCAGTAAGTAGATACATGCTTCAGGAGGGAGAAGAACTTCCCAAGGAGTTTAAAGAGGACCATTTGGAAACTGCACAAAAGGGCTGGAGAGATGGCTCAGTAGTTAAGAACACTGACTGCTCTTCCAGAAGTCCTGAGTTCAATTCCCAGCAACCACATGGTGGCTCACAACCATCTGGAAACTGTACAAAGAGGTGTATTTCCCCCTTTTCCAAGGACTGTGAGTATTGGGAAGTTGAAATGAGGACAGACTGTAAGGTTAATTATCTTCCCCTGCACTTAGAGAAAACAACATAAAATGGTCATGAGTAATACAACCTTTAGATGTCTCTGGAATGCAATGCCTACATTCTTTCCAAGTGGGCACTGGTGGTTTTGATTCAGTTTTGTGTTTGACTCTAAAAGCAAAAGGCAACTTGGAGATATCTGGTGGCCGGTTGTCAAAGCATTCATCTAAAGGTCTGGTAGTAGTGTTCCTTAGAAGTATAAGTTATTCTTAGGTTATCATTTATACTGATTGTAAGGAAGCAAATGGCACCTATAAGCAAAGTTAAATTTATCATGTGACTCCAAGATTGCTTTGAAATTAATTCCCATTTCAAAGAAAACAATGTTTTGTCATAGTAAGGATTATTATTACTATGACAAAATACCACAACCAAAGCAACTTGGGGAGGAAGGGTTTATTTGCCTTACATTTCCACAGCACTGTTCATCATAAAGGAACTCAGAACAGGACTCAAACAGGAACTAATACAGAGTCCAAG
>CM052722.1:2761483-2808036 GCA_028551405.1 Uromys caudimaculatus
TACTACAGAGCAGTAGTGATAAAAACTGCACGGTATTGGTACAGTGACAGGCAGGTAGACCAATGGAATAGAATTGAGGACCCAGAAATGAACCCACACACATATGGTCACTTGATTTTCGACAAAGGAGCTAAAACCATCCAGTGGAAAAAAAGACAGCATTTTTAATAATTGGTTCTGGTACAAAGCTCAAGTCCAAGCGGATCAAGGACCTCCACATAAAACCAGATAGACTGAAACCTATAGAGGAGAAAGTGGGGAAGAGCCTTGAACACATGGACACAGGGGAAAATTTCCTGAACAGAACACCAATGGCTTATAACCCTTTCCTGTTGATGGATTTCAACACCATCAGACGTTCTTTCATATTTTCTAAATATGCTAAAATTTTCTGGTTTATATTCAAATTCCTTTTAAAATTATTTTTGAGTTTATAATATAATTACATTTTTTATCTCTTTTCTCCTTCCAAACTGTTCAATATGCCCCTCTCCATTATTTTTCAAATTCATGGTTTCTTCTTTTATTAAATGTTATTGAATGCATGCACATGCATATGTGTATATATTCCTAAATACAACCTGCTCAGTCTGTACGTTACTTGTTTGCTAAAATGAAAGTGATTTAATTTTTCTGTGGACAAAGTAAAGATCCATTTCTTTGAATGTGCAAGTTATTGCTAATTTGTAGTGATGTCCCTGTCATATGTCAACTATTTGTGCCTTGCTTGGCTTCCAGTTGGCTTCTTTATCTTTATGGCTTGCTTTATTAAAGCAAGTCAAAGTGTTTTAATCAGTGTAAATTTGTAAGACTTGAACAGGACTCCTTCAACCTCTTCAACCTTGCTATTATTCTTTTTCAGGAGTGCCCAAGCTACTCTTGATCTTCTCTATATAGTTTAAGTACTATATTGTTTTTGTGTCTGGTAAATAACTTTTATTATGTTATCGTTTCTTCCTATATTGTTAGGTACATTTATTCCAACAGATATTAAATTGTAACAAATGCTTTTATTACATTTTTTCTGCCTTTATAAATGAATAAAAACTGCATTGTTTTTCAGGGCTGGGAATGTAAGCCAGTACTTGGTGCATTCTAGATAAGCACTGGGCCATACCCTAGCCCTATTCTTACACATTTCTCATCTATTTCTACCTGATAAGGTTTTACTAACTTAGTGATACTTGGAAAGCTAGAACATTACTTCTATTACCTGAATGAATTTTTACAACATTGGAAGGATTTCTTCTTTGAATGCTTAGCGAAACTCTACAAACCATCTGGGCACAATACGTTCATATAGTTATTTACCCCCTCAGTGCTTACAAGACTACCCAAATTTTTTATTTTCCAGTCAGTTTGGGTTGGTTCTATTTCCTCTGCATTTTGCTACTTGAATTTTTAACATTTTTGACATTATAATTTTCATAGAATTATTTGGTTTTTGTTTGTCTGTTTTGTATTGTTTTGAGACAGGATCTCATACAGGCCACATTGGTCTCAAATTAGGTAGCCAAGAAACATTTTGAATCCTCTGTCTCCCTGTCTTCATCCCTCTTGAGTGCTAGAATTACAAGAGTTTGCCAGTATGTATGCCCTGCCGTAGTATCTTATATTAAATTGATTCTTGGCTTTTTTGATTTGTTCTGTTGTCTGTCTTTTATTATTTAGCCTTATTATTTCCATTCTTTTATACTCTTTGGGGTTGGTCTGTATTTTCTTCAACTAAGTTATTAAATTCAAGATTTAGCTCATTGATTTTCATTTCAGCTCATTTCACAATTTAAAAACATTTTATATTACAACTATAGATTTGTAGAGAGTTGGGAAACTAACTCAGTGAATTCCAGTGTCCCTTTAACCAACTCAGTTTCTTCCATGGTTGCATCTTAGGTAATTGCCTTAGTTAGGGTTTCCATCGCTGTGAAGAGACACCATAACCAAGGTAACTCTTATAAAAGGCAAACATTTTATTGGGGCTGGCTTAGTGTCAGAAGTTCTGTCCATTATCATCATGGTGGGAAACATGGCAGTGTGCAGGCAGACATGGTGTTGAAGAAAGAGCTGAAAGTTTTGCATCTTGATCTGAAGGGAGCAGGAAGAGACTGTGTTCCACACTTCAAGTAGCTTGAAAATAGGACCTCAAAGCTCACCCCCACAATGACACACTTCTTCCCACAAGGTCATACCTACTGCAACAAGGCAACACCTCCTAATAGTGCCACTCCCTGTGGGCCACGAATTCAAACACATGAGTCTATGGGGGGGGGGGGCAAACCTATTCAAACCACTACTGTAACCATGCCACAATATCCAGGAAAACAATGTTGACACAATGTATGTATATACAATTTTGTCACATGTATTAATGTATGTAACTCCCAACACAATCAAGAATAAAAAATGATTCCATCCCTGCAGACACCTCTTTTTGCTGCTACTTTTTAGTAGTCACATCAACCCCTCCTACACCATCTCCCATTCCTAATACTAGTTAACTACAAAATTGTCCCTATAGCTATTTGAGTGCAATATGTTCTTCTCTGTTCTGCACAGGTAATTAATTGTAGGGCATGGGATTATTTTTATAGACATATTTCCTGGAAGCTTATTTCATCTCTTTGAAAGTTGTGAAAAGACTTCTGCTTTTTCCTGTTCCTCCCTGGGCTTGAGGAACACAGAGGAGACAGGTTCCAATGCACTATGTAAACAATGGTGACTCAGAACCCTGACTGCTGGACTGCAGGTCTCAGAAACCATCAAGCAATGAATGCTAAAGGAAGAATTCAGATGGATACCTTGGAGGCTGTAGGAAGCTGTGAGCAACTCATTCCTCTCTCCAGAGCACAGGACAGATTGTCATCATTGTGGAGATCTGAACAATAACACTGACACTGTCCTGAATGCCACCATTCCTTATTGTCCCTGTTGCATCACCTAGGGCCTTGCTGAGCAGGGACAGAAGAGTCCTCCTGTTCTGGTGGGTGGTATCTAGCTCTTGCACCTGCTTCTTAATCCTTTTCATCCATATAACTTGCCTTCTTAATGGCTACTAAATCTGGTTCTTTGCTCAAATGGCCAAGCACTTCATTCTTACTGCATGAGGAGTAGGAGTAGTAAGAATATCAATTTCATAGCCTAACACTTGTCCAGCTTCTCCAGGATGTGTTGCTCCACATTGCAAGGAAGCTGATATCTGTCCAAGATCTCTTGGTAGGTCCTGTACATCATATAAGATATAAAATGTCTTTCTCATTACTTCTTGGTGAAACAGGTAGAATGATAGTCTCAAAGGTGATGAGGTAGGGTGAGCCTCTCTTAGATTCCTCCTCAGGATTCATGGAGCCGGGAGAAGACTGCATTCTGAATCCCTTAGAGCCATTGAAATCCTCTAGAAGTTGACTTGTGTGTCTCAGTAGACACTGTAAAAAGTTAATGCTCACCAAGGCCCTGGGTTTGACTTCTCCACACTGAAAGAGAAAACACTAATGTCTACCTATTCTTGATTCTTTAGTTCGACATAGTTAAGGAATCATTTGGGCAGGGTTAATGGCTTTACCTCGGTACAGGAAGTCTACCTCGCCTTAAAAATGCAGTGGGTACCTGTGTCAGAGGCAAGAGCCAGTGATATGGTGTACTGGCTGGTTTTGTGTCAACTTGACACAAGCTGGAGTTATCACAGAGAAAGGAGCTTCAGTTGAGAAAATGCCTCCATGAGATCCAGCTGTAAGGCATTTTCTCAATTAGTGATCAAGGGCGGAGGGCCCCTTGTGGGTGGTACCATCTGTGGGCTGGTAGTCTTGAGTTCTATAAGAAAGCCAGCTGAGCAAGCCAGGGGAAGCAAGCCAGTAAGTAACATCCCTCCATGGCCTCTGCATTAGCTCCTGCTTCCTGACCTGCTTGAGTTCCAGTCCTGACTTCCTTCAGTGATGAATAGCAGCATGGAAGTGTAAGCTCAATAAAACCTTTCCTCCCCAACTTGCTTCTTGGTCATGATGTTTGTACAGGAATAGAAACCCCGACTAAGACATTTGGGTTGCCACTTTTCTTGGACCAGGTAGAATGTGTGCTGCTGCCTCCTGATGGGCAAGGCAAAAGAGGCCTAGGGATGTTTCTTCTCAGTTCTTCTGGGAATACTTCACTGCCTTGAGCTGTAGAAGCAACAGAAATTTGGGAGGGGGACTGATTTTGCAGTTCTGAGAAGGAGCGACAAGAAATGTTCTGATGAGTTATTATGTTCAGAGGGGTCGCTAGGTGCTGGGACATCCTCCACATATTACTTAAAGCTTTTATTGTCATAGATGATCTCCTCCTCCAGGGCCATATCCTCTGAAGACCTTTTAAATAGCCTGTTGCAAGGTGGAGGCAGATGAGAACCCGTGGGGCTGGCTAGGCCTCTTGGTACCCCAAACCTCTATCTTCTTCATGCTCCTCATTCACCTTTAGCTCTGCCTCTGAGTCAAAGGCAAAGCCAGAGATGTCATAACCAGGCTCCATGTATCAGTTACGGTTCTCTAGAGGAACAGAACTGATAGAATGAATATATTTGACTATGTTTATTAAAGTGGCTTACAGGCTGAAGTTCAGTCAATCCAATAATGGCCTTTTATCAATGGAAAGTGGAAGAATTCATTCACAAGTGTTTGTGTTCAGTTCACAAGGCTGGAAGACCAGTCTCAGCTAGTCTTCACTATGACATCTACAGGTAGGCTCAATAGATCCTTGATGTAGATGCCACTGCTCACATGATGTTGCCTGCAGCATGGGGTGCTACCTGCTCCCTCAGCCCTTTACCTTGCTTTTCAGTGACTAAATACAGCATGGATACGTAGATATATACACTATCCCCTGCGTGTGTGTGTGTGTGTGTGTGTGTGTGTGTGTGTATACGGGTAGATGTTCAAGGCTAACCTGGGAAACTTAGTGGAAGTATGTCTCAAAATAAAAGAAAATGCAGGGCTAGGGAGCTGGCAAGATGTCCCATTGGGTAAAGGCCTTACTCCTAAGACTAACTACCTGACTTTGATATCTAGAACCCACAAAATGGAAGGAGAGAATTGACTTCTGTAAGTTGTCCTCTGATTCCTACATGTGTGCATTGTACATGCACACAAACACATCAAATAAAAGTAAAAAAAAAATTAAACTGGAGTTAGGGATTTAGCTCTGTGCTAGAGTGCTTGTACAGCATGATGTACAAAGTTCTGAGTTAAATCACTAGTTCTAGCAAAACCAGTTAGTTGGGAAATGGTCCCTCTTCTCTATTTTGGAACTTTTTGGGTAGTTTTCATAGTACTGCTTTTTACAGATGCTTAATGAAATTTTCCTGGAATTTATGTTTGATAGAATTTATATGGGCTAGGGGATTACTTTCTTGAGAATTTTAAAGATACCAATTCAATTTCTCTAACAGTTAAAGGATTATTCTAATTATCTATTTCATATTGGTTAAGCTGCTATAACACGTGCTTTTAAAGAAATTGGCCTATTTCATTTACTTGATCAATGCATGTGTGTAGAGTTGGTCACATTATGCCTTTTTTAGTCTTTTAATATCTGCAGGGACTGTAGTGATATCCTGTGTAGTATTAGTAATCTGTGCCCTGTTTTGTTAGTATTTGTATGCCTTGCTAGGAATCTGTGATCCCACTTCAAAGAACTAGCTTCACCTTACTGATTGTTTTCCATTGTTTTTTTTTTTTTTGTTGTTGTTGTTTGAAATTTCATTGAATTTTGCTTTCATTTATATTGTGTCTTCTGATTTATTTTGCCTTTTCTTATTAATATATTTTAAAAAATACTTGGGTCAAGATCTCACTGTGTAGCTCAGGCTAAACTCATATTCAGCCTCCATAGTAGAGGGATTACAGGCATACAGGTATGCACTCCATACTGTGTCTGTTGCCTTCATGTTTCCTTTTTCTCCCAGGTCTGGGATTGAAACTAGAAACTCTGTAATGATAGGCAACTGCTGTACCACTGTATCACATCCTCAGCCCATGCGTAGGTTTTTAAAGATTAGGTGACTGATTTGAGACTTTTCCTCTTTTTGAAATAAGTAACTATTATAATCTAACATTTTCCTTCTTAGCACTAGTTTAGCATCTCACATATTTTAATGCATTCTTTTTTTACTTCCATTGATCTAAACCCATTTTTGTAAACTTTGAGTCTTTGTTATTTGGAAGTGTGCCTTTTTGCTTTTAAGTGCATTGGTATCAGATAAGAGGCAACTTTTGGCTCAATAATGAAAGAAATCAAATTGAGACAGAAAAAGGGCAAACTTTCCAGGCAAATCTTTAATAGAAAGCCAATATTCTTCTTATGACACATTTTGAAAGCAGCAGCAGAAGGAGTTCACAGCCAGCTTGGCTGCAGAGACCTTGTATCGAACAACAAACAAACAAAACACAACAAAACAAAACACCCCAAGATATTAAGGGGGAGGGGGAATAGTGGGGAAGGGATAATTGGGGAGGGCCTAGAAGGCGAAGAAACAAGAGGGGGTGAGGAAGGGATAACTAGCATTAAGGAGATTTGAAAAGATCATATAAAAGAATCTTACGATTTTATGAACTTGCACATATGCAATAGTTTAAAGGGAGCTAATCTATAGGGGGCGTGACGGTTCTCCCAGAAGTCTGGAGAAGTAGAAACTGAATGTGATTGAAATAAATTATGTGCATGTATGAAATTCTCAATCAATAAAAATATATATAAAAGAGGATTTTAAGAAAAGCTTTAATTGAAAGGAAAAGGGGTCCAGGAGAAGAGACACTGCATTACTAGAAGATTTAGAATACTCCCAATTAGAGGAAGAAGGAGGTTCTTATATCTGATTGCTAAAGTGGCTAACACTTTGCAATTAGTTATAAGAATGGCAGGTTTAAAGAATTATCCTCCTCATTTAAGAGATTTCCCTTTTCCTTGTGTAATATGTTTCCACTTTGGAAATTTCACAGCATCACTTTACAGCCAGTGGGTTTTCTGTCCTATTTGTATTTGTGCACGCTTTGGTACATTTGTGCATTTGTGTGTTTGTATGTGCATGCATGTGCGTGTGTGTGTGTGTGTGTGTGTGTGTGTGTGTGTGTGTGTGTGTGTACCACATGCACAGGGGAAGGGGGAATACAGAGGCCAAAGTTTAACATCAGATATCTTCCTTGATTATTCTTCACCTTTTTGAGACAGAGTCTGACCTAGAGCTCATAACTTCAGCTACACTGCCTGGCCAATCAGCCCCAGGGTTTGTCTGTCTTCATCCTTCTGGTGCTGTGTTATAGATGCACAAACCCACACACCTTACTTCTCCACAGGTGCTAGGGCTCTGAACTTAAGTCTGCATGTTTGCATGGCAAGCAATTTACTGGCTGAGCATTCCTCCCAGCCCTTTATCTTCAGTTGACAAGAGGAGGGTGGGGATGGTGATCACATATACTTTTGCTAAGATGAGATGTTTTAATTTGTTAAAATAAATTAATTTTATTATTTTTAAAAAATGATCTCTTTTTTTTTTTTATTTTATGTGTCAGAGTGCTTTGCTTGCAAGTATGTATGTGTGTCATATGTGTGCCTGTTCCCCATAGAGGTGAGAAAAGGATGTTAGATCCTCTGGAATTGGGGTTCTAGAGGTTGTGAGTCACCACATGGGTGCTTAGAAACAAACCAGATTCCTCTGCAAGGGTGGCCAGTACTCTTAATTATTGAACTGTCTGTTGAGTCCTGTTTGGCTAGTTTTTGAGACAGGGTCTCATATTGTCATCCAAATAATAGTCAGTGTGACAGATCTTAGACTTAAGGTACTTCTTTTTTAGTAGTCTTAGTTAAAGGGATTACTTCAGGTGTGATTGATAAGCTCATCTGTCTGATGTTTCTGTTATGACTTGGTATATTCATGGATGTGGTTGTCACTGGCACACATAAGTGATTAGTTTGTGCTTCTAGGTGTTCTGGCTGATGGTAGCTGCTTTACTTGTATACAAAGAACATAGGATCATTATGCCATTACACATGCAAAACGGAGTAATTGAGGTGAAAACTGTTGTTTCTATAAAACAGAATGGCTGCAGGCTAGGCATAACCTAAAGTTGCTATCCTGTACAACATAAGTTACCCAGAGCAGGCCCTGCCTGTTCTGTTCTCATGTCCATTGGTACAGCTTTAAATTTTGATTATTATATTTTCCAGTTATTTTATTTTTTTTTTATTTTTTTATTTTTTGATACTTTATTTACATTTCCAATGTTTCCCACTTTCTAGGTCTCCTCTTTGGAAGCCACCTATCCCCTCCCCTCCCCCCATCTATATGAGGGAATTATACCTCCCACCCACCCGCCCACCCACTCCCATATTCCCACCTTGACATTCCCCTTTACTGGGGCCTCTCCTCTCCCTGATGGCCTACAAGGCCCTCCTCTGCCACATATGTGGTCCGAACCATGGGTCCCTCCATGTGTATTCTTTGGTTGGTGGTCCAGCCTCCAGGAGGACCGGGCGGGGGTCAGGCCAGTTGACACTGTTGCTCCCTCCATGGGGCTGCAAACTCCCTCAGCTTCTTCAGTCCCTTCTCCAACTCCTCCATCTGGGACCTCACTCTCAGTCCAGTGGTTACTGTAAAGTGAAACTTGGGTATTCCGAACGTTTCGGCTAATATCCACTTATCAGTGAGTACATACCATGTTCGTTCTTTTGTGATTGAGTTACCTCGCTCAGGATATTTTCAAATTCCATCCTTTTGCCTGCAAATTTCATTGCTGAACCATCCCACTAGCCCTCAACTTTATAATGATTTGTTAGAGTTATTTATGGTGGTACATGCTTGTAATCCCTGCACTTAGGAGACAGAAGCAGGAGAATCAAAAGTTTGAGGCCAGCCTTAGGCTGTTTTTCTGAAACCTTATTTCAACAACAACAAAATAAAACAGAAACTCAAAATTATTTTAACTACTTGGTATCCTTGAATTTTGGTAGTTTAGATAGTATAATGAATGATCTTAACAACAGTAAATCATCTGACCCGAAAACACAGATTGAATCCCCATTTATTTTGGGTTTCCATTAATTTGTTTCAGTAATGTGTAGTGAGAATTTTGGTTTCGTAAAAAATTCAGTGCTGTTATGTGAATATGTTTTTTGTTTTAATCCCAAGTGTGGGAAAAGAGGCTGCTTCACACCAAGCGATCATGATTCACCTCGTGCACTAGCAGGGTGTGAACTTTTGCCAGCTGCAGATCAATTCTGGGGACTCTGGATGGGGTATAAATGGGAGAGCACTGAGAGGGCCTGTGGCAGCTGCTGCTGGTTTCTGTGCTGTGTTTGCCAAATTGCTAGGTTGCTGTTTGAAAATAGTCAGATGATGAAGATTGGAGGCCCTCTTTCCCCTCTAACCTTCTTTCTTCCCTACCTATTATTGAGGGGTTGGAAGGGATTAGGGTGGAATAAGGGTTGGAAGGGTGGTAGATATAAGATCCAATAAAATAGCTTTTAAAAATAGCGCAAAAAATTAGTAATTTTTGTAGTTTTTAGTGTATACACCTTGAATTTTTGTGAGAATAAAAGTGTCTTTTATTTGCTTGATGTAATTGTTGTCTCCAGGGCTTACTGCCTCAGTATGCTAAACTAGGCCTAGTCCTGGAAGCTTCTAGCCTCTGTACAATCTAATCCAGGTCTAGAATGTTTTCAGTCTCTGAGACTAACTGCTAAATAAACTCACCTCTTTTTGGTTCCTTCTGAACTCTTGGCTGGCTAATTTAGCTCGACTGTTCCGGCCCAAACTCCTCTCCAGGATGACTGATTCAATCTGGCTTCTCTCGGTTTCATCTGAATTGATCTGCTTAGCCTCATACTAACTATTGCAATCTATTCTAATATTCTAGCTCCTGCTAATTCTCTGGCTCATTCTGAATTTACCCATGTCTAGCTTGTTCTCTCTTCAACCTGTCTCTGTAAAATTGCCTTCTTCCTCTCTCTGCACTGTCCCTTAAGTAGCTTCCTTTTCCTCTCTCTTCTCATGAGAGTTGGGCATATTCTATTCTGACAAAACCTTTCTCTGATTCATCACTTTATCTGCCACTCAATTAGATATCACTTCCAAACATGGATGCTTCTTTTTACAAACTAACTTTAGCTTCCATGTTTGGGATTAAAGGTGTGTACTAAGGGCATGTCTGTATTACAGCTAGAGGGATTAAAGGTGTGTGCAAACAACACAATCTAGGAATTCACAATATAACCAAATATCCTACCACATGTGGGTAATGTTTTCCTCTCTTTTTAACTTTTTTGCTGTTATTTTTTAAGATTCTCATAACTATGAGTACCATATCATAGCCAAGGGCCCTACACACAACTGAGTCCCAAAGAGCTCTAAGCTACCTACAGATTCACTTCTATGACAAAAACAAACTTCTGTTTTATGCAGATATGTGCTATTTGGGTTGATATGTCACTCATAAATGAGATAAATTAAATATATCTAAGATTCAATGATGTTTATTCACTCACTCAATAAGTACATTTTGTACATAGACAGTGCCTTAACATTTCAAAGACTAAGATGAAAAAGGCATGTAAATCATAATCCCTGTTATTTGCAAATGACTTGGTGAGATATACATTCTAATAACTTAAAAAAAAAAAAAACATTTTAACAAGGTGATCTTTTCCCACTCAAAGGAATACCACACACCATGCTTGCCTCTATGACTCTATGAAAATGGTGATGAGAATGGCAAGAGTTGTGATTCTAGAGCTGGAGTCTGAGGTGGAGGCTGTTGAGGGAGAAGTCTTGAACTGGAATAAAAAGGATATTTATGAAGTTGGGTAAACCTTTGGGAGAGAAGGAAACAATGCTGGTAGTCTGGAAGTGCGAGCAAGGACACAGGAAAACAGGGCTCACTGGAGAACAAAGCTAGGAAAAATCAATAAGAAAAATTAGAGGACCCAGCTACACAGTCTGTGGACAAGATGAAGATGCTTCAGAAGTATGAATGGGATAGGTTTAGTTTAGTGGCCCCTGTGGTTTAGATGTTGTTTGTTCTCCTAAACATTCATGTGCTGGAAGTTTGATCCTAGATGTGACAGCTGGTGAAAGCTTTAGGAGGTGGGGTTTAGTGAGCATTGAGCTATTTGGCTACTTCCTCACTGACCTTTGGTGCTCTCATAAACAAATGTTACTGTCTGAGTTATCTGCCATATTGAGACACAGCATGAGGACTGCACCAGATATTGTTGTCTCGGCACTAACTTTTCCATCTCCAAGACTATGAACCAAAAAACAAAACAAAAAAACCAAAACAAAACAAAAAAAAAAAAACTTCTTTTCTTTATAAAGTATCTGGTATCAGCTATATTGTTATAGCAACATAAATGGACTAATACAGTGGCATATGAAGGGACAGAAAGAGTGGGGAAATCATGATTTGACTACAAGCAATAAGTAGGTACACTGCTTGTAGGGAATTTAAAGCAATTTTATTTTGTCCTCAAAGACCAAAAATGGACATTGGATCCCCTGGAACTGGAGATATAGATGGTTGTGAGCTTCCCAAAATGGGTGTTGGGAACCCAACTCTGATCTTTTGGAAGAGCAAGCACATGTTCTCATCTGCTGAGCCATCTATTTCTCTAGCCCTATCCATCCACTTTTTATTTTTGTCTTGCACCAACAATTTTAAATGTCAATGATAAAATATTCTTTGCCTCACAATATTTTGTCAGTCTAGGACTGCACAAGCCAGTAGAAAAATGTTATTTTTCCAAAACAAAATTCCCTTTCTTCTGTACCATCCCTTGTGAACTTAATTTTAATAAGTTCAATAATTCAATAACTATAAATTATCACTTTAACACACAATCAGAATAAAAATATTAGCAAAGTAGTTTATCTATCTTTTTCACAAGAGGTGTTCTAAATGTGGTATTTTCTGCTCATGGCACACCCTAATTTAGACTGGTTGTGCTTCCAGTGCTCAGTAACCACATGTGGCTCACAGCTTCTGTATTATATAGTATGTGTTTATGTCTGAATAAAACTATGGTTGCCCTTGCCTTGTAATAATATGTTAGGAGCTTCAACTTGGCACAATATTATTACTTACCCTTTTCATAAACATTACAGTTACATGAGGATCAGTTTGGAGAACTCTTTTTTTTTTTTCCAGGGCATTTAAGTTTTTTAATAGTTAAACCACAGATGTAGAAAATAAAAGAATTCAAAGTATTAGCAACAAATAAAATTGTACCAGGGGACTTTGGTAAAATTCTATAAAATTATAATCATTTCAATTATAGTCACTGTTTGAAAATGCTTTAGAAAACAATCCCTCGAGTCCTATCTATCCTTCTAAATGTGTCACTTACCTGAACTGTGCCATATTTGTGTATTTTAAACATATTATTATACTGCCTGCGATTTTTAGAGCATAGATGTTCAGAATTGAGAGTTCATATTGGTAGATTTTCCTTTGACTAGTACGAAGTGCCCTTCCTTATCTTTTTTGATAACTTTTGGTTGAAAGTTGATTTTATTCGATATTAGAATGGCTACTCCAGCTTGTTTCTTGGGACCATTTGCTTGGAAAATTGTTTTCCAACCTTTTACTCTGAGGTAATTTCTGTCTTTGTCACTGAGGTGCGTTTCCTGTATGCAGTAAAATGCTGGGTCCTGTTTACATATCCAGTCTGTTAGTCTCTGTCTTTTTATTGGGGAATTGAGTCCATGGATGTTAAGAGATATTAAGGAATAGTGATTGTTACTTATTTTTGTTGTTAGAGGTAGTATTATATTTGTGTGGCTATCTTCTTTTGGTTTTGTTGAAAGAAGATTACTTTCTTGCTTTTTCTAGGTTGTAGTTTTCCCTCCTTGTATTGGCATTTTCCATCTATTATTCTTTGTAAGTCTGGATTTGTGGAAGGATATTGTATAAATTTGGTTTTGTCACGGAATATCTTGTTTTCTCCATCTATGGTAACTGAGAGTTTTGCTGGGTGTAGTAGCCTGGGCTGGCATTTGTGTTCTCTTAGGGTCTGTATGACATCTGCCCAGGATCTTCTAGCTTTCATAATCTCTGGTGAGAAGTCTGGTGTAATTCTGATAGGTCTGCCTTCATATGTTATTTGACCCTTTTCCCTTACTGCTTTTAATATTCTTTCTTTGTTTTGTGCATTTGGTGTTTTGACTATTATGTGACAGGAGGAATTTCTTTTCTGGTCCAGTCTATTTGGAGTTAAGTAGGTTTCTTGTATGTTCATGGGCATCTTTTTCTTTAGGTTAGGGAAGTTTTCTTCTACAATTTTTTTGAAGATATTTACTGGCCCTGTAAGTTGGGAATCTTCACTCTCTTCTATATCTATTATCCTTAGGTTTCTTCGTCTCATTGTGTCCTGGATTTCCTGGATGTTTTGGGTTAGGAGCTTTTTGCTTTATGCATTTTCTTTGACTTTTGTGTCAATGTTTTCTATGGTATCTTCTGCTCCTGAGATTCTTCTATCTCTTGTATTCTGTTGGAGATGCTTGCATCTATGACTCCTGATCTCTTTCCTAGGTTTTCTAACTCCAGGGTTGTCTCTCCTTGTGATTTCTTTATTGTTTCTATTTCCATTTTTAGACCCTGGATGGTTTTGTTCATTTCCTTTGCCTGTTTGATTGTGTTTTCCTGTAATTCATTAAGGGATTTATGTGTTTTCTCTTTAAGGGCTTCTACTTATTTACCTGTGTTCTCCTGTATTTCTTTAAGGAAGTTGTTTATGTCCTTCTTAAATTCCTCTATTATCATCATGAGAAGTGATTTTAGATCCGAATCTTGCTTTAATGGTGTGATGGTATATCCAGGCCTTGCTATGCTGGGAGAATTGGGTTCTGATGATGCCAAGTAACCTTGGTTTCTGTTGCTTATGTTCTTGTGCTTGCCTCCCACCATCTGGTTATCTCTAGTGCTACCTGCCCTCCCTATATCTGACTAGTGCCTGTCCTTCCTGTGATCTTCATTGTTTCCGAACTCCTCAGAGACCAACTGTCTCTGAGGTCCTGTGATCCTGGGATCCTGGGATCCTGAGATCCTGGGTGTGTCAGAGCTCCTGGGAGTCAAGCTGCCTCTGGGACTGTGAGATCCTGGTGTGACCAAGTTCCTGGGATCCTGTGGTCCTGTGATCCTGGACGTGTTAGAGTGCCTGGGAGTGGAGCTTCCTCTGGGTGTTGTGGGACTGGCTGCAGAGTTAGCACCCAAGGTCTGCTCAGGACGCTGGCCCAAACCGGAAGGAGCCCGTGCCACTGGTCGGGAGGGGTTCCTGGGTCCCTGGATCCTGCTGGTCCCAGTTACTCTCAGTGTTGGGACAGATCAGTTTGGAGAACTCTTAAACATGAGGATTCAGGGGAATGAGTTGACATGCAGATTGTGTTTGTAGTAGTTCACAATTATTAGAGTTAATTTAGGCACATTTTATTATTTTTGTTGCTGTTCTGTTATTTTGCTGTTTTCTTTTCCTTATCTTTTAAAGACAGGGTCTCACTGTGTAGTCCAGGCTAGATTGGAACTTGATGTCCTTCAAAGTGCTAAGATTACAAGTGTGCATGACTGTGCCTAGCCTTGGGTACTGTTTACACTTCTATTATTATGATATTGTAAAATCCTAAAATGAGGCAGCAGGTTAGAAATGAGCAATGCACAGTAGTCATTCCAAATAGGAGAAATAAACCACTAGAAGGCTTAAGCCTAGTTTACATTATCAGTTAGAATTTTTGTATTTGCTTTTATGTTTAGTTTTATCATTTTACATTTTATTGTTTCCTGAGGTGGAGTCTCTGGAGCTGAGGATGGCATATAACTGTCTATGTAGTTGCAGACAGGCTTGAATTCCTGGTTCATCCACTTCATGTTCCAGGTATCAGGATTACAGGAATGTACTATGAAATCCAACTTTTTAAAAATTCTAAAACAGCACAAATTATGTGATTTAATATTTTTGTGGGTAAGCAGAAACACTGTTTCATACATAAAATATTTTACTGTATTTAAATAACATTGTTTTCTTGGTCCTTGGATTGTTATTACAAAATGTTATAGACTATGTAGTTTCTAAAGAATAGAATTTAATTTCTAACAGTTCTAAAATCTGGAAAGTCTTAAACCCAAGGTGCCAATAGATTCCATGGCCAATGAAGACCTGTTTCCTGTTCCTCAGTGATTTTTGGTGTCCTCATGTAGTGAAAGAGGCAAACAAGCTCCCTCAGGTCTCTTTAATAACAGCACCAATATTGCTCCACAGAGGACATGAGCTAATTATTTCCCAACCCTGAACACCATCAGTTTAGGGATTAGGATTTCAACATGATTTTGGGAAGAGAGAAACACACAGACCATGGTAATTGTTAAAGTTTAAATATATTCTTCTAAGCTGTTAATAGCTTATTTTTAAACTAAATAATCAAAGAATGACTAATATATTTTGTATGTGCTTTCCATGTTCCTCCTCTTTACCCTATACATATATATTTAAAAAAATATTATAAGGAGGGTGTGGTATAATCATTTGGAAAGCTGGGGTAGGAAGGTCTTGAGTTCCAGATACATCTGGGCTCATGGCAAGATTTTGTCTCAAAAATGTTAGTATAAACAGTACTGTGACCTTCATATCATGGACTGTGTCAACTATGTATGGCATTCATAGCCTTTGAATCTATTACTCTTGCACAATTGTTACTACCATTAGCATTATTATTAGCATTATTATTATTAATAGTCACTACTATTATTGAAAATGGATCCATACATTAAGAAGATGAAAACAGAGCAAAGGAATGCAGCTCTGTGCCCAAGAGAGAAAATATAATCTCCATCTAAATGTGTTTAGAGAAAATAAAAAGCAAAAATAGGATTGCCAGCCTAAACAATGACTGTCTCACAATGTAAAGAGATGAGAAATAAATGAAACCATTTCCAAATTTGGGTCTTAAATGGCAAATATTTTGTGAATGAGAATTTTGACACAGACAATCCCATTAAACAAGACTATATAATTATAGAATCAATCTTGGCACCTAAAACCAAAGATGATATAACAAAAACCTGCTATAATAGGTAATTCATGTCCCAGCGTCCCTGTCCTGTGCCTGTGTTGATACAGAAAAGATTCCACTTTTTGGCTGCCTGGATATCAGTTTCTACTACAACATTAGGAAGAGATGGGTAAGTTCCATCTCTTTCTGTTGCTTGGCTCATAAAACAAAACAAAACAAAAAACAAATAAAATAAAACAAAACAAAAAAACATATGTGTTTCATTTTATTTGTGTCTTTATCTGACCTTAGAAGATTTTTTTCTTAGAGGTAGCTATTATTCACCATGATTCATTATAGTATTATAAGTCTACCTTGAGTGGCAGTTATTACAAGCTGCTACTTCGAGATCTTTATATAGGCTCCCCCCATCAAATGTGTTGAAACCAGAAATTGCATCAGAATGTGGGTACTCTGTACTACATCACAAATCTTGATATTTCTATACAACCTATGCAGCCAGAATCCCAAACTAATGGAGATGACAAATCTGCCCATCTTTACACAGAGCTATTAGTAGGACGCATGGTCTTTAAATAGATAAATTGTCAATAAATACAACCTCCAAATGCAGGAAAAAATTGTTGCGAAGTGACTCCCTCTTTGGAACTGTGATCTTGTGATACTTTAGATGCCTCTCCTCATCCAGAAAAAATAAAATAAAAACATTGTTCACTTGCTATAAAGCTCTTGGGCATAACATGATATTTATAATGTATAAAGTATGCATATCATGTTTATTTATCATGTATTTTCTCTGATTAAAAAAACCTGAATTTGTAATATACAACATCTAAAACGATTTGACATATTTCATACAACACATGCTCAAGTAATTAATTTTTCTCATGGAAATATCATACCATTTAACTCATAGCTATGAGCCAAATATTTCTGTGGGAGTTTGTAATGAATATATGCATAACTACAGATTTACCCTACTAATTCTTCCCTTAAATATAATTTAAAGGGACAGAATTAGAGTCTGCTGCACTCCAATTATCAAATGCGTGGTGTGTATTAGCCTGTCAATAACATGATTGACCCATTTGGCAGATATTACCACATGTTATGAATTTAGCTTGTTGCCTGGTATCATTGGAATCTCACTCTATTACTAAATATAACTATATGTGACATGTTTTGAGAATTCTTGATTGCCAAGAAATATATCAAAATAATTATGCATATACTGGAACAAATGATGATACAGAACCCAATGGAGTTGGGAGCATCTAGATCACTTAGATTGTTTCTAGCAACAGGTGATAGAAATAAGACACAATGTGACCTAAGAGGTGGAAAGTCATTACCATGATGGAAGGCAGATAAAGCTTCAAGCACTGTATAAGTGAAGGGTGTGCACACTAACACTTGTTTAAAGAGGTCAAAATAATCATTTAAGTATTTCTGGGAGCTCGGGATTGGACACTGTCTTCTGGCCTCCAAGGTTACCTACACACCTGACACACATAAACTCATGTAGGGTCATATACATTAAATAGAGAAAGAAAGAACTTATTTATATTTTTTAATATAAAGAAGCATTCTCCTATCACCACAAAGACTAGGATTCATTGTCTCCTAAACATTCACTCATCAGTGAATTGAGGACAGAGAGGGGGAATATAGTCAGTCATTACCAAGTTTTTAATTTTTAATATTTACTTCCTACTTGGTTGACAATATATTAAAACCTCATCAAGGGGAGGAAAGGATATAGTTCCATGTCACAGTGCTTGCCTAGAGTAAGGCTCTGGATTTTATCATCAGCCTTGCAAAACAAGTGAAACCCTGTTTTTTTGTTTTTTTGTTTGTTTGTTTGTTTTTGTTTGTTTTGTGAAGAGAACCTTGTTACCTGTCTCTCTGTTTTTAATTTTAATTCATTCCAGGGTCTCTGTACATAAAGCTGGCCCAGAACTCACTATGTAACCCAGGTGGGACTTGAACTTGCAATGTTTCTACCTCAGTACCCCAAGTGCTAGAATTCCAGGCATGTATCGCCTTGCCCAGACTCTCCTGTACTTTCCTCAGCTAATCTTGATTTGAGAAGGAAGAAAGAAGGAAGAGGAGGAAGAGGAGGAGGAGGAAGAGGACAAACTATTCTTAACAGTTATTGAAAATAATGTGGTTATATTGGATGTATCAAACAGGGTTCCCATGTCTTCCATAGTTACTCAACATTTTTTGAAATGTCTTAGAAATATGACTTAGTGGGTTTGGGGAAACAGTTCAATTGATAAAGTGCTTACCTAGCATGCATGAGTCCCTAGGTTCAATCCTCACCACCTCACAAGACCAGAAGTGGTGCATTTCTATAATTTCGGCATTCAGGAGGTAGAAGCAGGAGGACTCATAGTTCAAGGTTATGAATCTTGGCTACATAGCAAGTATGAGATCACCTAGGACTACATGACTTTTTCTCAATGGAAAAAAACTGGATAGAGAATTCTGGGTGCATGGTTTGACTATCAAGATTGAACATCAGGTTTAAAAGACAAAGAAATGGTAGCAGTGTGGGTCATCCCATTGAAGGACCCCCTTAAGGGCTCTGGTCACTTGTGTAGAGGGACAAAACCAAAAGGAAATGTTGACTGAAACAGAGTAATTTGGGACAAGAAAATCAAGCAAGCTCCATGCTCCATGCTCTAGTCACTTTCTATGCAACCCAGTACAAGAAAGACTGCAGGTAAGCCACAAATAGCTATGCTTTGTGGTTTTCTGAAAGAATGATGCCCTTTTAAAAAGTTCTACTTTCCATAAAATTTCAGAACCAAACATTAGGGAAAGAAAAGTCTCCTATATGAGGCAAACAAACAACAACAACAAAAAGAACTGGCAATGTCTTTTTATTTATGTCTTTAGCTCCCCCATCTTTTCCCATGCATAAAGTTTTTCCCTATGAAAAATTGGGTCATTCTTCTGCTGTTGTTTTGGTCAGAATTTGAATTTTTATTATTGTAATTTTGTAGATGTTTCCCATGAAAAATGGGGTTATTTTTATGTGTGATTCTCTGTGCTGCCCTTCCCATGGGAGGCATTTTCCCCATGTTATTAAAGCCTTCTGAAACAAAAGCCTATATTTTTAATTTTTTGCTTATTAAGGCTTTTTATCTAAATTTTTGTGTTGTTTTTGAGACAGAGTCTAGCTGGTTAGCCCAGAGTGGTCTCCAGCTTGTGGTATCCTTCAACCTCAGAATGCCAAATGTTCACATTACAGGTATAAGCCATTACACAAGGAATGTGATTAACACATAAGAACTTTATGTACAAATGGAGTTCAGTACAATATTTTATATATGCATATACTGGTCAAATTCACTTCATTTTCCTACTCCTGCACCTGCACTCAGCCTAATCCCCAGAACTCATTAGTCTACTGAAATTTGACGTGACATATTGTGTTCTATAACTGCTACAGTTGATTTAACAATCTCTTGTTTCTCATTTTTTTAAACTGGTTTCTTTCAAAGTGAATTCTTTCAAAATTTGCAAACCAAAATGCACAGATCTCCAGAATACAATTTAACGAGTTTTGATAAAGGTGAACACACATTAATGGAGGTGACTGTTCCCCTCATCCCTCAATATGCACTCATGCTTCCTTCCATTCAGGCATCCATCTTCCTGCTACTCCTGTTATCTCTTATCATACAGATTTGTTTGGTCTATGCTTGAACTACATGTGTCATTGTGTAGAATATATCTCTTTGTGTTTGGCTTCTTTTTTATACATTTTATTTTTATTTTATTTTTTGATAATTTATTTACATTTCGAATGTTTCCCCCTTTATAGGTCTCCACTTTGGAAACCCCAACCCCCTCCCCTCTCCCCTGCCTCTATGAGGGTATTCCTCCACCTACCCACCCACCCACTCCCATCTTTCCTCCCTGGCATTCCCCTGTAGTGGGGCATCTAACACCCTCAGGCCCAAGGGCCTTTCTTCCCCCTGATGGACAACAAGGCCCTCCTCTGCCACATATGTGGCCCGAACTATGGGTCCTTCCATGTGTATTCTTTGATTGGTGGTCCATTCTCTGGGAGGAGTTTATGCTCTAAGATCAAGAATTGACAAATGGGACCTCATGAAATTGCAAAGTTTCTGTAAGGAAAAGGACATAGTCAATAGGACAAACCAGCAATCAACAGATTGGGAAAAGATCTTTACCAATCCTATGTCCGATAGAGGGCTAATATCCAATATATACAAAGAACTCAAGAAGTTAGACTCCAGAGAACCAAATAACCCTATCAAAAAATGGGGAACAGAGCTAAACAATTCTCAACTGAGGAAACTCATAGGGCTGAGAAGCACCTAAAGAAATGTTCAACATCTTTAGTCATCAGGAAAATGCAAATCGAAATGACCCTGAGATTCCACCTCACACCAGTCAGAATGGCTAAGATCAAAAACTTGGGTGACAGTAGATGCTGGCAAGGGTGTGGAGAAAGAAGAACACTCCTCCATTGCTGGTGGGATTGCAAGTTGGCACAACCACTCTGGAAATCAGTTTGGTGGACCTTCAGAAAACTGGACATAGAAACCTTAACTAAGACAACAATGAAACTCACACATTTCAGAAAACTCCTGAAACTTACAGGTTTCACTTCACAGTAACCGTTGGACTGAGTGTGAGGTCCCAGTTAGAGGATTTGGAGAAGGGACTGAAGGAGCTGAGGAAGTTTTCAGCCCCATGGAGGGAGCAACAGTGTCAACTGGCCTGAGCCCCTGGTGCTCCTGAAGACTGGATCACCAACCAAAGAACACACATAGAGGGACCCATGGTTTGGACCACATATGTGGCAGAGGAGGGCCTTGTTGGCCATCACGGGGAGGAGAGGCCCTTGGGCCTGAGGGTGTTAGAGGCCCCAGTATAGGGGAATGCCAAGGTGGGAAGACGGGAGTGGGTGGGAGAATACCCTCATAGAGGCAGGGGGAGGGGAAGGAGATAGGGGGTTTCCAAAGTGGATACCTGGAAAGGGGGAAACATTTGAAATATAAATAAAGTATCAAAAAACAAAAGTAAAAAAATAAATGGTGCGATGTTGAGCTGAAAAAAAAAAACAACCAAAAAACAAAAACTGGACATAGTACTACCTGAGGACCCAGCTATACCACTCCTGGGCATATACCCAGAAGATGCTCCAACATGTAATAAAGACACATGCTCTACTATGTTCATAGCAGCCTTATTTATAATAGCTAGAAGTTGGAAACAACCCAGATGTTGGTCAACAGAGGAATAGATACAGAAAATGTGGTACATTTACACAATGGAATACTCCTCAGCTATTAAAAACAATGACTTCATGAAATTAGCAGGCAAATGGATGGAACTTGAAAATATCATCCTGAGTGAGGTAACTCAGTCACAAAAGAACAAACATGGTATGTACTCACTGATAAGTGGATATTAGCCCAAAAGTCCGGAATACCCAAGATTCAATTCACAGCAACTATTGGACTGAGCGTGAGGTCCCAGATGGAGGAGTTGGAGAAGGAACTGAAGGAGCTGAGGGAGTTTGCAGCCCTATGGAGGGAGCAACAGTGTCAACTGGCCTGACCCCCCAGTGCTCCTGGAGGCTGAACCACCAATATACAACATTTTTTTAAAAAATTAATTTGTTTTACATCCTGATCACAGCTCCCTCCCTCCTCTCTTTCCAACCCTACCCACACACCACTCCCCTTCCCCTTCTTTTCTCCTCAGAGAAGGGAGCTCCCCTCCATGGGTACCAACACATCAAGTCACAGCAGGACTAAGTGCCTCCTCTCCCACTGAGGCCAGAAAAGGCAGCCCACCTAGGGGATACTATTTTGAGAGTCACCTGTGATGTGTCTGTCAGAAGTCCATGCCTTTTCATAACTAGTGAGATTTTTTTGTATAGACACAGCAATATGTCTATTTGCTCTAGTCACCAGCTGATAGGCATGTCAGGTCCTTCTAATCTGAATCCATTAGGAGGACACTAAGCATTTTTCTCTTCAAATCAATCTTAAGGGAATGTTTAATAGTAGTAAAATGATAAGTGGCTTAGTATGATCTCTCTCCCTGTCTCTCTTCCTCTCTAACACTCATTCATTGCTAGGAAAACCCAGTGCCCCTAACACTAATTTTTCTCCTTCTCCTCTTCCCCCTCTGCTCCCCCTCCTTTTTTTCCTTTTTTGTTTTTGTCCTCCTCCCTCTTCTTTCTCCTCTTCTTTTTCAGACAGTTTCAGTATGTAGCACTGGCTGGCTTCAAGCTTCTGTTCCTCCTGCCTCAGCCTCCCAAGTTCTGATATTACAGGTGTTCAACAACATATCTAGATTTCTTTTATTTCTATATGTGTATTGGTAGTTTGCCTGCATGTAATGTCTGTGTACCAAGTACATGCGTGGTGCCTACAGAGGCTAGAAAAAGGTATCAAGTCTCCTAGAAATTGGTGTTACAGATGGCTGTGAGCCACCATGTGCATTATGGGAATCTGGAAGTGCAGCCAGTGCTTTTGATTGCTGAGCCCTCTCTCCAGCCTCCTATTTTTTCTTTCAAAGGAAGATACACAAGCTGGACTCAGTGGTGGTACACTTACATTTAAGGTCTTGGGCAGGATCCTCAGCAATGTTGAGATGGGAGGAATGCAGTTGTCAGATCCCAGGGAAGGTCTGGAGAAGTTCAAAAATGAGAACAAAGGGGCTTTTGAAGAAGATAACCCAAGAGGAAAATTAGTTTTTAAATAAGTACAAATAAAGAATTAAAATTGGACAAGGATAACAAGAAACAATAAAAAAGCAAGCAAGCATAGAGGACCAAGGAAAGGTTTGGATCAGGGCAGTCTGTAAGGGAAGCCTTCTCATTTAAAAACTAAGTGTTGCTCTGTCCCACACTCCCTTAATTGGGGCTCAGGCTGAATCTAGGACACAGACTGGTTGGAGACTGGCTTTGACATGGTCATATCAAATAAGAACCTGAGAGTGTGCATCAAAAGGCAGAGTGGTGTCCTCTCTCTCTCTCTCTCTCTCTCTCTCTCTCTCTCTCTCTCTCTCTCCTTCCCTCCCTCTCCCTCTCTCCCTCCTTCCCTCCCTCTTTTCTTTCTTTCTCATGTGTCTCTGTGTGTTTGTGTGTATGTTTCTGCCTGTCTGTCTACAGTTACAAGGTCTTCCCAGTGTCAGGACTGCAAACCTATGATGTCTGTATGGGCTATGCCCCAGAAAAATAATTGACTTCACATTAACATTTTCTGATTTGGGTGGAAAAATTTCACAGGCTTTTACATGTCTTTGAACAGAGTCAGAGGGAAGTCAGGAAAGGCAAGACAGCCCTGGGTATGTTGGAGAGTTACTGATCCAATTCAGAGCCTTAACAGTGAACCACTTCCAGAGCCCTGATGTTTTGTCTTAAAGAGACTTTTTAGGAAGCCAGGTAGAGTGATATATACCTGTAGTCCCAGTATTTGGGAGGCTGAGGCAATTTCCATGGGTTTGAGGCCAGGACAAGACTCTGTCTCGACAACTAGAACAAATAGAGCTTGAGAGAATTAAGAGCACTTACTGTTCTTGTAGGGGTACAGAGGATCCAGGCTCAGTTCCTAGCATCCACATGGCAACTCACAACTGCCTACAACTGTGCTTTCAGGAGATCTGACTCCCTCTTCTGGCCTCTGTGGACTCCTGTATGCTCTTGGTGTACATAAACTCACACACAAATACATGAAAAAAATTAAACTAAAACACACACAGACACACACAGACACACACAGACACACACACACACACACACACACACACACACACATACACACACGGAGAGTGGAAATTGTGCCGATATCAAACCTGAAAAGTCTTTTTTTTCTTTTAGTGATGTTACTGCCAATTAAACATAGAATATTTGTTGTTTTTTTTAAATTAAAATCAGACAAGAGACACAAAAATAACTCAAAGAAGTTGGAAAAGGAAGGACCTGGAATTCTGTAAGGCAGTGGACAGACATTGATAAAGTTCTAAGGGCTTCATGGCATTCTTACCCCATTGTGGGCCTCAAGCGAATTGGATGTTAAAACTGTGAAAGGAGAGAAGCAAAGGAGACACAAACGCAAACGCCGAAAGATGAGAGGATGTTTATTTGGTCCGTGATTCCCAGGGGAGTGGCTGGGACCGTAGCTTAAGGGGAAAGCATGTACTTAACATTTGCAAAGCCTTGGGTTCAACCTCTGTCGTCACAACACACAAACACATACAGTACACATTCCCAGATAACATAACCTTGAGAAAGACAGTGCAGTTTACAAAAATTCTGATTGTAAGAGAGGAACGAAGTCTTGATGTGAGAAGTGTAATAAAATATATCTTGATGTGCTTAGAGGAATAAAAGTGCTATGCATATTTAAAGCATCATTATTATTCATTCCTTAAGGGAAATATTGCAGCTTCACCATTAAAACACACCTGAACAGAAATAGAGGTAACTAATCCCACAGTAGCTGTGGGTCTCAAAATACAAACCCGAATTCCACTGGGGACAGGGTGAGATCACACTATATGTTTGGGCCCCACAGGGACATGATGTATTCTGCCTGCTTCTTCCAGTTCCCAAAAGTTTATCTCTTTAGTTTACTGTCAGAAAAACCTCAAATGGTATGCATGAAGATACAGCATCTGTTTGGTTTTAGGAGATATGATAGGACACACATTAACAGTCAAAATGTATATCTTATATCTCTGCACTGAGGAGACTGAGGCAGACAAGCTGCTGTCAGGTTAGAGCTAGCCTATCCTATGTAATAAGTTCAAGGCCAGCCTGAAATACATAATCAAACCCTATTGCAAAGAAAAAAAATTAAAAGGAAGGATTGAGGCAGAAACAGACAGACAGACAGACAGACAGACAGACAAAGAAGGAGAAAGTGAGAGAATGAGGCTGACAGAATAAGAGAGACAGACAGTTCAAATTTCTGTCTATTCAGTGCCTTGCAGGAATCACATTGGGGTAGGGGGTCTTTCAAATTCCGGTGTTCTGGAATAAATTGGAACCATGTGTGTAGGTATGAAAAGAGTTCTCTTTGAGAAATCATTTACCACCTCCTCCTCCTCCTCTTCCTCCTCCTTTTTATTCTTTTATGCTTTGAAACAGAGTCTGGATAGTATCCCAGGATGACCTCAAACTCACTGTCCTCCTGTCCTGGCCTTCCCAGGATTACAATTACAGGTGTGTGCCAGCACACCTGTCTGAGGGAAGCCATTTTCATAAAGAAAATAATAGTTTCGTTTTGTTCCACAGCTGGACTTTGCAATAATTGCATTCTCCTTTTAGCTCTGTTCTGGTCCCTTCATTTCTGTTGTTGTTTAACACAACCCTATGAGGTAGAATGTGATGGCTATTCTTGGTTGTCAACTTAACTACATCTGCAATTAACTAACACCCCAAATAGAGGCCACATCTGTCAGGAACTTATGCTTAATTTGAAGTGTGAAGATGTACTTCTAATCTGGGTCTTTGAGGTATGAAGTCACACCTTTAATCCAGATCTTAAATACAGATCTAATCTGGGCTATACCTTCTGTTAGAAGCCTATATAAGGACATGGAAGATGGAAGCTTTAGTTTGCCTCCCCCATATATAAATCTGTATGTATGTGTATGTATATACACACACATATGTAGAGAACTCTATAGAATTAAGGAACTCCAATAATAGGGCTTTACAAAGGAGTAAGGTGAGACTTGGAGTGTGTACAGAACTTGGCCAGTGTCACACAACTGGAACAGAGATAGTTTATATGACTATATAAAGCCTGAGTACAAAGCACTTGTCACTCTCTGTCATAGATTGCTTTTTATTGCTGTGATAAAACATTCTGATCAAAAGCAACTTCAGGGAGGAAAGGAGTTAATTAGCGTACACAAGGACTACTGCTCGGTACTCATGGCTTGTTCAGTCTACTTTCCTATACAACTCAGGACCACCTTCCCTGGGTTGGCACCACCCACAGAAGTCTGAGCCTTCCCCAATCAAACATCAATCAAGAAAATGCCCCTACTGGCATACCCACAGACCAGTCTGGTAGGGGAATTTTCTCCATTGAAGTTCCTTCTTCTTGGGTGACTCAAACTTGTGTCAAGTTGACAAAAACTAACCAGCACAACCAATTCCTTGTCAACTTGACACACAAGCACATCACTATTGAATTATAACCTTTCTTGTTTATCCTCAAGATCTCATGCTAATATCACAGAATAAAAATAGGATAGCTTTTAAAGTTGCATGGCCTTTAAAACTTCAAGTACTTTAAAAGCCCAGAGTATTATTAAAATTTCCAGTGTCTCATACCTGTAGGTTCCTGTAAGAAATAAAGTTAAATACTTTCTTATTCCAAGACAGAGGAACCAAGGCACAGTCATAATCAAATCAAAGCAAAACCAAATGTCAACAGTGTTAATAACTCAGTGTCCAACTCATGATCTTTTAGGTTCCAAAGTGCTTATGTAGCCCCACCTTTCTGGCTTTGCCATCTGCAGCACACAAGCTTGCTCTATCAGCTCAGACTGGTTCCTTTCTATATTTGCTACTTTCTTTGGTGGTCATTCCACAGTACTGGCATCTCTTATATACTATGTTCTCCACTGTACCTTCATTAGTGGCATCGCTTAGTCTCTCTTAAAGGACTCTTGACATACCACATGCTACCCAGCCCCAGCCTCTCGCTATGAGCCCTTGAAATTTTCAGTTTTTATGCCACCTAAACCAGTACCATGTGTGAAACTCTTAAATATTACCAAGTTCTGTTGACAGCTTGAGAAGCTCCTTGATGCGCTGTAGACCACAGATTCTGTGTGCTAACCCCGAGGAAATGTTCCTTCAAAGATTTTGCCTCACTGATGCTGCTCTCATTAATTGCAGTTGATTTCTCAGAACCAGCTGAACAGAATCAATTGACCCAGTATGAGTAAAGCAAAGATTTTGCTTTAGGGGTCCTGGTCTCTTGTTAATCCCATCTGAGTCTTCAGCCCTACATAACCCAAACCACTGAATCTTAATACAAAATATCACATAGTCATAATATGATACATAATATGATACATAATATCCTTTTTAGCCTCTGAAACTTTATAAGCCAGGCCTCCTTCCTCTCAACATTCTTATCTTTCAAGTTCCTGTAACGGTTCAGTGCATCCAGAGTATTCGATGACCTTTCTAGTCCAAAGCTCCAAAATCTTTCCTCAATTCTCCCAAAAACTATAACAGCCATGGCCTTGTACAGCAATACCCCATGATTCTGGTACCAATTTCTGTTCTAGTTTGCTCTTTATAGCTGTGATAAACACATGACTTTTGGGGCAGAAACTGAAGGGGAAAACCTGGAGGCAAGAACTAAAGCAGAACCATGAGGGATGCTTGCTAGCTTGGTCACCACAGCTTGTTCAGCTTGCTTTTAATCCAACTTTGGACCATCTGCCCAGCCGTCATGGCTGGCTCCTCCCACATCGACCATTAGCCAAGAAAATGCCCCTTCAAGTTGACTACAGCTAATCTGATAGAGGAATATCTTCAATTCCCTCTTCTCAGATGATCCTAGGTTGTGTCAAATTGACAAAACTACAAACCAGCACACTAACTTCCCTTTCTGCCCCATGTTTACATGTCTATGTTCTCATTTGGATTCTCCAAGAACCAATTCTGAAATGAAGATTGGAAAGAGTAAAGTTGGGAGTTGTTCCTAGGAAATAGTGGTGGGGAAATGGCAAAGTAAGGCAAGGATGGAAAGCAGTCAAGAGAGCAGATTTGTTGTGGGCAATCAGAGCTCTGTCCTGGAGGGAGGTTTAGAAACCATGTTATCCCACTGGAAGGACAAGGAGGCTGGTACATTCACACTGCATCTCCTCTTTATCTCTCATTGGTTGAAAGCTGCTGGGTTGAGGTAGAGGGGATAAGGAAAGGGACACTGATTTCTTGGCCTGACAAAACTGGCTGTCAAGGGGAAAGACTGTCCTTGACCTGGACAGTTTGTTTTGTTTGAAGATGCTTTAAGTGGACATTGACTGAAGAAGATAGAGTAAGGGAGAGTGATAAGAATCTTGTGGACGATGGGCCTCTCAGTGGCTATGGATCTGGCTGGCTAACATGATATTTAGCACAGAGGCTTAATTGCTTAATGCTGATTCCTGTATCACCAATCCCATGTGAGATGGGGACTATGAGGGGCTCAGAGTAGAGACCAATGTAAATGTTGTTAAACTTTCTTTAAACAAGAGTCTTTGTAAGGCTCACAACTACCTATAAAGCCTGTGATGAACTCACCATCCAAAGACAATGTAGTTTAGAACTATTGAATCCAGTACTGCCTTGACCACACTAGACTAGTGTTTTACCACCAAGACATATGCAGATATTGTTTGGATCCTAAATATCCTCCCAATGCCCATGTGATAGAGGCTTGGGGCTCAGATCATTGTGTTTGGGGGTAGACTGGTGGACCTTTTAGAGGTAGGTTCCAGTGGGAGGTCTGCAACTTCCTCAAGAGACAGTAGAATCCCAGCCTGTTCTCTTGCTCTGAGGTAAGTGTCTTTGCTCTGCCACATGCTTTCATTGTGTTGTACTTTTTCACTACAGCCACAGACAGAAATCTCCAAGTTTCTAAGCCAGTCCTACTTATAAGGTAATTTTTTTCTTCAGCTATTTTTTATAAGTGACAGAAACTGGATAATACAGATGAACAAAAGCAAACAACAGGGTTATAATAGAAAGTATACAGATTCTTCCAGGTGCTGTATTCCAGCCATTTCCTCTGTGTGTTACATAACACACTACAAGGCTCCCAGGTCTCTTAGCAATTAGCATGTATCATTAAAATCTTATCTACAATTACACTCTCCAATCTAAATTCTAGTTGTGAGCTTGTTTGTTTTCCTGGTCTTTGCATCCCTGAGTGCATGAGTACTTCAGAGGCTTGGAGAATAGACAAGCACCACAGGGAATGTGCTATCCTAAATCACACTGAATATTTACCAAGAAAGTGAAATTTTAAAACGAATCTTTGAAGGTGATGTTACTTCACATTGAAACACAAATTCACAAGTTGTTGAGTTGTTATTGTTAGTTTGGCCAGCGTGTCTATTTTAGTAACACACAATTCTTTGGCTTTGAAAAGAAGCAAAGTATTAATGGGACCTAGTGACAAGGTGATTGAATCTGTTGGAAGCCATCAGAATCACCTCTGAGCAGCAGTTACAAGGACATTTTTAAAGAAATTGTTGCTGCACTTCTTAGATTATTTGGAAGGAAATTGAGGGTGCTAGTAGTATAATACACAGATGCAAATGTACCATTTTTGTCTGGGGATATAGCCTAGTTGGAAAGCCCTTGTCAGAGCATGTGCAAGGCACCTGGGTCCTTGGATTCTATTACCAGCACTGAAAAATGGGAGAATGGCATATTCATATTTAGTGAGTTTAATCCTTTCTAGGATTGAGCCATTCATCTGTAAAATAGCATCAGGATGATTTCTGAAATTCTCCAGGACATTTAGGAAAACCAGTGAGTCATCTTCTCAGGGAACAACTTTTGGTCTGAAAATGACATCAAAGTCATGTAAGCAGAAAGAAATTGAGGCCCTAAGAGCTCTCTGATAAATGGGAAATAAAATTTCTTTTCATACTGTTTTTATGTTATGTGAACAATTGTATACAATAGGGATCATATTTGATGTGTTGTCCCATAATATTATATTTATTGAATAATAGAGACTAGATATTTCAGTGTCAAGTATGGGCAGTTGACATCTTAAGGGCTCTGTAGTATATATCAATTGTCTGTATTTTATTTTTTACTAACTCCCCTTTTCATAGACACTGAAGTCATCTTCATCTTCTACCTCTTCCTTCCCCCTGCCCCTTGCCACAGGCTCTCATTCTAAAGCCCAGAATGTTACTGAACTCTTCATTTTTCTGCCTCAGCCTACCAAGTGCCAGGTTTATATATGCATGCCAACATGCCTAGCATTTTATGTTTTATTTTCCCCTGTGGTAAATAATAGCCACCACAATCGAGGCCTATGTTCCAAGCAGTATTCTACACTATATCTTATAGCTAATTTAATTCTCATAGTAAAACTTGTGATTTAAATAGTATCATTATACATTTTGCCATACATGCTCTTGTATTCCTGGAGATTGAACCCAGGGCCTTGTACATGCTAGGCAAAGTCTCTATCAAGAGGCTGCACATCCAAACAAATGATCAAATTATGGATGGGGAGTTGAGATGAAAAGAGGTAGGTAGGTATCTTGACCAAAACTAGTAAGTAGCTCCATGTATATTGGTTTCAAACTCACTGCTCTTCCCCACCTATTTCTCCTTTGTCCTATCCCTGGGATTTGACTAGAAAGCCAATTTTCACTCTTCCCAGTTTTCTTTGCTACTAAATCAATGGGACATGTGACAAGTAGGGACATCTACTGAATGCTTTACATTTCCTGTATGTAGTCTTGAATACAGAAGAGATGACTGCAGATGATGCGCACCATCAGGCCAGACCTGTCAGGTTAAGCTGGCAAACTAGTCATTTGTTTTGAGGTTTCATGGGTATGAGAAAGCCAATTCCTGTTTCTTAAAGCTATTACAAGCGTGCTTCTTTGTAACTTAGAACTGAAAGCAGTTCTATCTGTTGCATCCACTGTTCCTCTTTCTTTATTCTTTTTTCCAGTGCTGAGGATAGAATCCAGGACTTTGTGCATTTTAGCTAAGTTCTCTGCTATTCAGCTACACCCTCAACATCAGGATGGATTTTGCAACTCAGTAACTGGGACTCTTGGTGAAATACAGTCCATGGAGTTGGATATGTGAACACCTTCTTCCTCAAAGTTGTGGTAATTATATAATGTATGGTTATATTATCTGAATTTCTGGGACAGGCAAAGGGACTTACAGTAGAAGAAAATAGAGCGGTCATTTCTTCTGATAATAGGGCTAGGCCTAACGAGGAAATTGTATCAATAGAGTTTCTGAGGCTGAGAATGTGGTTCTGTGGTAGGGCACTTGACCAGTGTGCACCAGGCCTTGGGATCAATCCCCAATACTAAGAAACCAAAACCAAAATGTTTTTCAGTGTCTTGATAGGGATTGAGGTTGCAAAATGGTAGCTGTTGCAAACAGGTTGTGCTCTGCTGTAAGTTACTCTATATTATGTAAAGCAGTAGCTCTCAAGCTGTGTTTTTCCCTTGGGAAGTCCACTTTATAAGCATATCTGACTCTGCTTTGGGTGTAAATGCAGAAGCAAAACAATTCAAACTTCATTGTGCACATAAACAACATTACTTGCCCAGCAGCATCCATAAGGCACAGACTGGTATCTTGTTCCTATAAGTAAGAAGTACCACCTGGGGCTGGAGAGATTGCTCAGTGCTTAAGCACATTGGCTGCTCTTCTAAAGGACTTTGGTTCAATTTTCTGTACCCACATGGCAGCTAACAACTATTTATAACTCCAGTTCCAGGGATTCTGATATTTTCTTCTGTCCTTTCTCTGTCCACACAGGTAGTATATAGGCATACATGCAGGCACTCATACATACACATTAAACAAACAAACAAACAAATAGTTTCATTTTAAGAACAATGAAAAAAATCTGAAGGTACCACCAGAATAGATAAACTTACAGGAATAGATCAGAAACATATGGGTATATTAAAAACACATCAGAAATACCAGGTCCCTAGAGTTCTGAAACACCTTAGACTAATAAAGGGTATAAGACCATCACCTGAACCCCATTAAGAAGGGGGTACCTAACAGTGCAGTGGTGACAGTTCCCACCAGCATGTCATCTGATCAGTCAGTTTGGTCAAAGGACCAAACTGTACCTGGTTGCATGGGGGGAGGGTCAATTTTACTTAGGTTCCCAATGTTGATACAGTTCATACAAATTGATTTCCATCCACCTATTCGACATTCTGGAGCAGTCTTGCAATTTGTCCTGCCATGGTCCTGTAGTCATGCATTTAGAATCCATGACTTCCACTTCCATGATCCTACACCTTCTCTCTGGAGCTCAACTCAGCCCTAAGGCCCAGCTCAACCCTGTGACCTTGGAGCCTCTGCAGCTCAAATCTGTTGCTCTGTGCCTCTAGCATTTCTCCAACTGAATTCATTAATACCTGAACACCGCAGGGATTTTCTTTATTTCCATGAGCTCTGTCTACCCCTCTATTGAAGTGCTTTTGAACTCCTTGAACCCTGCTTCAGCCATAACCTTTTTGTAGCTAAAATATACCTGGCTAACTAGAAACACAGACATATAGGTAGAAAATTGACAAATATAGTTGCTGTGTGATATATAATGTGATATGAGAATTAATATTAGTAATCAATATGAGGATAAAAGAACTTGTATTTGTCAATGCCCAGCTATCAAGGGAAAGTGGAAGTACTTGGAAAATTGCTGCCACCAAAACCTATGACACTTTGAATTTATTGTTATTCACTGAGTTCCAACATTGGTAAATGACATAAACATATCTGCCTATGTTTCTAGTAAAGTGCCCTCATGACAGTAGGCATTTATTAAAGCTCAATAAGTGGATACCAAAGTTCTGTGCATTTTATTATAATATCAGTTTTATGTCAGAATAATAAAACTCTGGAACTCCAGTAAATGACATGTAAACATACATATTCAGGAGGGAAGTTTCCAATTTACTTTCAGGTGCATCAAAACCTAAGATTGAAGTTCAAATTCATTAACATGGCTACTAAACTTTTAAAAGGCAGAAACATGGTAACTGGTGTTGGTAAGGATGTTTAGAATTGTAGGCCTTATGCACTATTGGTGGTAATGGAAGATGATGAAATTGCTATGGAAAACAGTATGATAGCGTCTTAAAAAATTGAAAACTGGACCAGGTATAATGGTACACACCTTTAATTATAGCTCTTGAGAGGCAGAGGCAGGTAGATCTCGGTGTGTTGGAGGCCAGCTGCTCTACAGAGTGATAGCTACATAGTGAAGATCTGTCTCAAAACAAAACAAAATAAAATTGAAAATCAAATTATCTTGTAATATACTGGTCTCATTACTACACACACACCTATGCTAAATTCTGTTTTCTCAATTAGCTGGTGGAGTTTATCTCCTACTTGGACCTGAAGTGATACAACCACCCTGTTTTAAATTTCAATAAAAACTTGCAAGGACATCTATTACATGTAGTATACCCAGTTAACTTGTCTTCCTCACACCAGAATGGAGGTTGCCTGCAGGTAAGGGTTTTCCATTTTGCTTATTGCTGTATCATGGATGCTTAGGTTAGTGTCTGATACATTGTTGAAACTGAATACTTGTCCAACAAATCTATAATGTATAGGAACAGTAGGGCCTTCTGTAAGACCCACCATTACAATAGAAGAATTGAATTCACCCTTTCCCTTCCTGTTACACTGAGAATGGAGACTAAAGGCTGAGGAAGTAAATCTTTCTACCTGCTTATAAAAACTTCAACTTTATTCTTTCCATCTTCCCCTCCTTCCCCCTTCCTTCCTACCTTCTCATTCTTTGTTGTTGTTGTTGTTGTTGCTGTTGCTGGTGCAGGAGCTTGAGCCCAGTGTCTTTTGTGTGGAAGGAAAGAAACACCCTACCTTTGAGCAGTACCCCCCAGCTCAGTGCTAGTTTTTGAGCCAGGAAATATTTTAAAAGTTGAGTACAGTAGGGGAAAGGGGAGGAGTTGCTTCTTGAAGATGATAGGAGCTGTAAACGTTAAGAGAATATTTTACTCTCTCAAATACTGTAGCTACACTCCCTCCCTCCAGTGGGAACTGATCAGCTCAGAGCATTAATCTTCTATTTAGGAGACCCAAAGCAATGGTTCTCAGAAAAGGAAGGCATAGAATAGCATAGCCTTACCCAGTCTCTTTCCCTGGGGGTCAGCAAATCAGACTGGCCCACAGGGCAGGATTTTAACAAGTTTCTAAAGTAAAACAGGAAACTTGTGAGAATTTTGGTTTATTTCAAAACACAGTTTTGTTTTAATCCAGGTGTGGGATATGGAGCTGCTTCATATTGTCCATAGCCTCTACTATTACTGTCCCATGCTCTAGTAGGGGCCTGACTTTTGCCAGCTGCAGATGGTTTATGTTTGGAATTCTGGAGACTCTTGAGAGCTCCAAGAGAGCCTGTGATAGCTGCTGCTCCCGCTGCTGCTGGTGGTCTCTGCTGCTGCTGGATTGCTGTTTTTGGTATTGCTGGATTCTGGTTGGAGATACCCTGACAACAGAGTTTGGACTCGACCAAAGAAACTGGATGCCCCTACTCAGCAGGAAGTAGTCTAAAGAGGTCTATGCCCCCTTTCCCTTATAACCTTCTTTCTCTACTACCTAGTGTTGTGGGGTTAGAAGGGATTGGGGTGGAATAATGGAAAGGTGGTAGATAATAGATCCAACAAAATAGCCCCAAAAGTATACCAGCAAACTCTTACTTGAGAATTGCTGGGCAAAGGAAATAGCCACTGTTAATTATAAAAGTTTAAAATGTGCACTTCTGACTAGATGTGGTAGCAATGTCTGCAATTGCAGCACTGGTGAGTGGAATTAGGAATTTCAGGAACAAGATTCCTTGAGAGATGGGCAAGGGGGTATCTTAGTTAGGCTTTCATTGTTGTGTAGAGACACCATGATCAAGGCAACTCTTATAAAGAACAACATTTAATTGGGGCTGGCTTACAGTTTTAGAGGTTTAGTCCATTATCATCATGGTGGCAGACATGATGCTGGAGAAGGAGGTGACAGTTCTTCATCTGGATCCACAGGCAGCAGAAGAGAGTGTCACTGGGCCTAGCTTGAGCAACTAAAACCTCAAAGCCCGCCCTCAATGACACATTTCCTTCAACAAGGCCACACTTTTAATAGAGCTACTCCCTATGATGGGGGGTCATTTTTATTCAAACCACAGGGGGCAAAAGGTCATATATAACATGAAAATGAAAAAGAAACTACTTGGAGTGGAAAAGCACAAAGGAGGAAGTGGGAGTGGGAAAAGAGGAGGACAAACAAACAAACAATAAAGATAAGAATAATAAAAATTTTGTTTGTAAAATGCCATGATGAACTCCTTTGTAAGCTTTCATTATATATAAATAGCAAATTTTAAAAATATTTTTTAAAAACCCTATACAGTATATAAAATCACTCTTCAGTTCTTTGTCAATTTGTAAATATTTTCTTTTATTATTCATGTGGAAGGTTATGCTTATGTAAATGTTCATGAGTGTGTGCACATGTGTGTGCACATGTGTGTATGAAGACTGGAGGTCAACATCAGTTGTTCTCCTCCATTGCTCTCTGCTTCATGCTTGCACAACAAGCACTTATGCCCATGGAGCCAAATCCCTGGCCCTTTTTAGTAGCTTTTCTAAATGACACTTTTGTGTTCTCAATAGGCTATAGCTTAGATTTACAAGAAATAAAGAAAATGCTGTTGGCTATGAAGCCAAAGACTTCAGTGAATTTTTTCTGTTGACTTTTTGTAATATCTTTTTAAAAATTTAACTGTCAATCCAGGATATTAAAAATTAAAGTGTGCAATATTTACAATATTAATAGTGTACAAATTAAAGTATACAAAAGGCTAAATTTTACAAATACATTAAATTATTTGTTCATCAAAGTGAGTTTTACAATCATTATGTAGTTTAGCAGGAATGTCTCAAGTGGAAATAATTCTTTCCAATAGGATTTTTCTTATTGCTAAAGTGGTAGCTTTCTCACAAATGAAGGCCTTGAACCAATGGGAAAGCATACAAACTTAGCAATATTATTTATATCTGCATGATGGAAGATTTTGGATAAAATCTAATCACCAGGTTTTAAAGGGCTCATTCAATAAAGAAATAAAACACAATTCCTTTTTCTAAGCTATGTTTGAAAATGTTACTAAGAACAGATTGACATTTTAAGAAAACCTTGTGGTAGCCAACATAATTGGGCTCCAGGTCTATATACCACTGTATTGAATTTTGACCTTCATAATTTTTAGCAACTTTCAAGAAGAGCTAACTTAGTCATAACCATGTCATCTTTCTCAAAATTTCAACTTTAACCAGTCTTCTTCCACATGTTTTAGCTTTTTATTTTAGTGCTTACCTTTCCTATTTTGAAAGAATACTTTAGGACATAATCTCATTTTTACCATACAAAATCCTTTTTTTATCTAAAACATTTTTTAGCAAAAATATTTCCTACAGCTATATGTTTTCTATTTTATGATTAATAGCTCATTTTTGTCTTATTATTCTCCACAAGTTTTTAAAAGTCATTATTTAATAAAATAGTTTTATATTTTAATGAAAACCTAGAGAGCTGCATCTGAAAACATGGGTAAATCACATTAAGAATATTGGAGTCATTTGTTTTCTCTTACCAATAAGTCTAAATTAAAGAATTTGTTTAAGATTTAAGTCTTTTTGTAACAGGCACTCAGAAATTGTCTTTGCTAAAAAGCATTTGGACCCACAAGGCAACTAAAGACAGGTTAACAGTTATATCTCTGCTTTCATCCTGTGCCTGTCTCCTTAATTTGGGTCAGGTTCCTGTTTGTCTCTGCAGTTAGCATGGTAATCACTCAAGGAGTGTCTGTGTAAATTATGTAATTTATCCCTTTAATGCTGAAAGCACATAGATAACTGTTATTTCATAACTTCAGTCAGCTTGGATTCCAGAACAGTACAGTCTTTCAGGGTAGATCATTTCTCACAAGAGGCTAATTGTCCATAAGGTTGAGGCTTCATCCTGGAGCATCAGCAATTGTCTCTTGTGAACCAGCTGTTTTGTCAAGCAATAAGGACTTCTTAGTCATCACATCCTGTCAGAGCAGAGCTCAGACAATGACCAGCACTAGAGACAGTTTCACATCTTGACCAGCACTGTTTAATTATATGTATTTCTTGGTCCTTTTAATTTTCTTTCAAATTCAAAGATAATGCTACTTCCATGAGATGGACTTGCACTTACTGAACATCTTTATTTGTCCTTCCCAATATGGGCACATTGATCAAACTTTCCTTTGCCACTGATCACTCCTCCATCTCTCAGATGGGTATATTGGGTCAGGCAGTCAAGCCTAGCTTGTCGAGGCTGCAAGAGCTGGGGCTTTTGATATAAATTCTTATTGCATTATTAACTAAAAGAACTTTGGATTATTGGACTAAATTTACATGTAAGCCACTTTGAATCCTCCATTGGGGAGGACTTTGTCATGTAAACACATCACATGACATATATCTAAAATAGCACACAGAAACATATGTACAGATAGATCAAGGTACTCTTTATGGTAAAATTTAGTCATAAAGCAAACTAAAATAAACTTTCTAGTTTTTTTTTTTTAAAAAAGGAGTGGGAAATCTAAATTTATCATAGAACAAACACATTAAGACCGCCTGTTTATTTGGTCACACTCTAAAACTGTTGCTAGAAAATTTGGGGGAGTCTTGCCAGAGTTGCCAGGGAAATTGAAGTTCTTCACAGGGGTTCATAATCTCATTAATAGAGTAATTTAAAAATGGGCTCCAAAAGAAGTGTCTTAGGGTTTCTATTACTGTGACAAAACACCATGACTAAAAAGCAAGCTGGGGAGGAAAGGGTTTATTTGGCTTATACTTCCAGTTCTTAGTCTATCCTTGGGGGAAGTCAGGACAGGAACTCAAGCAGGGCTAGAACCTAGAGGCAGGAGCTAATGCAGAGGCCATGGAAGGGTGCTGTTTACTGGCTTCCTTCCCATGGCTTGCTCAGCCTGCTTTCTTATAGAACCTCGGATCACTAGCTCAGGGGTCAGCACCACCCACCATGGGCTGGGCCTTCCCATATTAATTACCAATTAAGAAAATGGGTAGGTGGGGGAGCACCCTCATAGAGGCAGGGGAGAGGGGATGGGGTAGAGGGTTTCCAAAGGGGAAAACATTTGAATGTAAATAAATATCAAAAAAAAAAAAAAAAGGAAAAGAAAAAAGGGAAGACATACATAAAATGGCTGCCTCTGAGTGGGGATGGACATAGTAATAGGCAATGCTATGATGGCAGGCTTTATGGGGGTTTGGAGCAAGCACATAGTGGAAAAACAGCTATAGTGGAAACATGTCACATCAGCTGTTAGTGATGGTAGGGCATTGGCTTTGAGCCATTGAAGGTGGGGTAGGGGTGTGTGGAATGGGGAAGCTCTGAGGAACCTGGTTCCAGAATGTGGGTGGTCTTTGGTGTGACCAACATTCCTCCCATTTATAAATGTTAAGGAAATAGGAAGGGTGAGTAGTGAGGTAGGAGTGATGGTCCATGCTTATTAGAGTGTTTCCTTCTGTGAAATGGCAGCCCAGCCCCCAAGCTGGGGACATGGTAGAGGGGAGGTATGTAAAAAAATATAGAAAGAAAGAAAGAAAATGTGTTTCAGCTGGATCTCATGGAGGCATTTCCTCTACTGATTACTCTAGCTCGTGTCAAGTTGACACAGAGCCATCCAGTACAAGAAGCCTGAGGATAATTCTATTGGAGTTTAAAAGAATAATCCCAGGTCAGGCAAACAGCAAATCAAGCTGCAGGCAGCTTCCTGTGGTAGAAAAAGGAAGAGAGAAAGCCATGCCTTTTGACTTGGGCCTGCATGAAGTAGAGAGTACTTTAAAGAAAGTATACATATATATCCCAAGTGTTAGGGAAAGCATCTTTGAAAAGAGATAGAAAAATAGAAAAGGAAAGTATGCTTTTCTAAGGAATTGAGAGAAGTGGACAGACTTCTGAAGTTGTATGGCTGCAGTGCCATAAGCTACTGCACTAGGTGGCAGGAATTCTGGGAAGAAAAGTATAGTACCTCACTCAATAGATAATTATTCCTTCTATTTTGCATGGCTTCCTAAGGGGTGGTCCTTTAGAGCTCAAGTGGGTTAATTCTTTTATGTTTGGGGTGGCTTGGGATATTTGATTGTCACGCAGGGCCTCTCCACAGAGTACTAATTAAGGATACTATGACAAAACCTCTTCTTGTCCTAAGTCTTAAGGAAATGCCTTTACATTTCCATCTTAAATAAGAATATAAAATCGTAGATACAAGATAACAGACTAATGGACAAAATGACACAGAAACTGTCATGAAATAATTCAGAGAGCACTCAGCAAAAATAAGGGTCCCACTGAAAGGCAAAAAGGGAAAAAGGTCAAGTTGGTTTTGTAGACTTAGGTTAACATCTTCCTTTGTTTTAAGAGTTATTCAACAGAGACAGAGAGATATCCTTACAAATGGAAATTTGATATGACCCAGGAAACAAATATATAATCAAAGCATTTAGCCTAATTTTAGTCCAGGGAGTCCAGCTGGTACCAGGATCTCTTCTCATGTTAGACTCTATCCTAAAAGAGGCCATAATAATCTTTCCCCTTGATAGGGAATGTTGTGGTGCTTAGGGATTGCTAGTAGAAGGACAGGGTGATAAAGAAGAGGCAAAATCAGAGGAGGATAGATGAAAGTAAGGGGCGAAGAAAAGTTAGACTCAGAATTTGTCTTTCATTGTGACACAACCTCTATGTTTTCTCATTAGTTTCTTAGGCTTTAGGATGTCATTCCTTTTTATATAGTTTCAAAGAATGTTTTTATTAATCTCTTATAGGTTAGCAACTTGAACATTTCTCTTACAGGTTTCTAAATTCCACTTAAAGTAGAGTACCCACTTATCTTCAGTTCTACTGCTTAGAACTTCTGATTTAGTGTGTTAACCTCCCCCCCAATTTAGAATTTCTAATGTTCTCAATTTTCTCAAGCACTGAAAGTTGAATTAACATAATTTTTAAACCTAAAACCAGTGGGAATAGCAATGGCTTTTCTCTGAATGCTTCTTCCTTCCTTGACATTTTCTGCTTCCCAGTTTCATCTCTCCTTTAATGAAAATCTCTACCTTCACGGCAGCTGGAGATCTGGGTTTTGGATAAAATTTATGGTGTACTTATGGGAGTAGCTCCTTCAGATCTTATACTAAGGTCAGGTTTATCCTGTGTGTTTACAGGAACATGAGAAATCTCAAGCCACCAGATGATTGATCATATCTTATGTGTGTCTCAGCTGAGCGAACAAAGGTTCCTGTGAGAGTAATGCATGTCATGGGGAATTCTTTTTGATATTTCCATCCTGGAGGGAATAAGTTCCTCTTATCTTCAGTTCTTTATGATTAGATGTTTATAAGATTTCTAAACTCTGAATTTTTGAATATTGATATTTCTCTATTGAATTTCTGTTTATATTTCAAAAGCAAATTTGTGGCTCACCTAAATTCTATTCCTCTGGCAGTCTGTCCTGTACACCTAGTGTTTTACTTCTGAAATTGTTTTTTTTAAATTCATTTGATTTTCCTATTAGACTTTTTAATTCCTTAGAGGGGGTTCATTTTCTCTCCCACTTTCTCTCTCCAGGTCTGGGAAAGTTGACCTTGAATTGACAATAGGCCTTTCTCAGTCTCTCAGATATGGGATTACAAAGCATGCACAATCACATATACCTTGTATTATTAATTTTATACCAAATATTTAGAAGGCATATGAAAGATACTAAATATATGTTTAGTGTATGAGTAAACAAAAGATGAATACATAATCAATTAAAATCAATAGTGGAGGTAAGCATGCAGGGAACTCATGATTCAACCTTATCTCCCAGGACTAAAATTGAAAGTAATTGAGCTATGAGATTTGGGAAGGAGATAACAGAAAAAAATTTCAGGAAGAGTCTTAATTGAACAAAATGTGATTGTCATTGAGTTAACCTCTTTCTTTGCCCTGGAAACTTTGGCTTTGCTTTATATTGGATTGTGTGCTTATTGACATATCAGTCACCCAGTAAATAAATGAAGGTTATAGACCTGGAAGCAAACTTAAAACTAAAAAATATAGTCACTTTTTCGTACACAACTGATAAGGTATGGACCTTAAAGAAAAAATAAATGTGCCTGGAATGAAGAAAAAATTCTTGCTTAGGGGTATATTTTGTTTTTCATTGTGTTCTGAATATAGAAAATTGATTTTAAGAGAAGCCAGAGCAAATACTAATGATTGGAGAACTATTTTGAAATAGAACATCAACAATAGGCCACAACACATCGATCAAATTACTTATCTGGGTAAAAGCTTTGAAATGAACCAGTTATAACACAAGCCCTTGCAGCCCTTGTTCAGGCTGTTTCCAGTAATGAGAATGATTTTCAAGGCACATGTTCATATACATCAGCTCTCTCAGTCTCCCTGTGTCTTTCTCTGTCTCTCTGTCTCTCTGTCTCTCTCTCTTTCCCTCCCTCCCTCCTTCCCTCCCTTCCTCCCTCCCTCCCTCCCTCCTGAGTTTGAGGCTTGGGACTAGGTCTATCTAAATGGTGGTTTATTGTGGAGGTAGAAAAACCATTTCCCAACATGCTTGGAGGTTCCTGGCTACATTTGGAAATTAACTTGACAAAACAGACAACAAGAGAACATACTTACTAATGTCTTGTTTTTAAATTTCCTCTTCCACAGTGTCGTACATATGTAAAAGAATTTGTATCATATTTACCTCCCATTATCTTCTTTTCTCCCCTTTGCATTCCAGCCAAACCCCTTCTTTCCACAACTCTACCTCATATTTTCACGTCTTTTTGTGTGTAACTAGAATTGCTTGATGTTTTGGCATGACATGCTAACATTCATATGGAAAGGAAGGCCCTAAGAAATGCCTAGACCGAAGTGGTTTTATTCTATGATTGATGAACAGCGCAATAATGGACGAATAAGGAATATTATTAGTTAGGTATGTTTATCCAAGGGATGCTTGGCAATAGCAGTTTATTTGGGTTCTTCTTGGTGTTCCTCTTCTTTGGAAAATGAAGGTATTCCTGTCTTATAAATATAGATGGGACACCTGTCATGGAGGAGTCTTATGATCTGCTCCAAGTGAATCCTAGCAAGTTCTTCCCAGCCATGTAGTTCTTCAAGTTCCTTTGACTTAAATGTTTAATATAGCCAAGTACTCAATTTTTAAAATAGTGTGTTCTGAATTCTGTCATACCATGATTATTAAATAAATCACAGGTGTTTTGTGACATTTCCTTAGGCACATAAAGAAGCATCTATTTACTACAGATAGAGAGGCTACCCATAGACCAACGAAAGGGTTTCCATACAAATCTAAATTGATGAGTATCCTAATTAGGGTTTTACTGCTGTGAACAGATATCACGACCAAGGCAACTCTTATAAAGGACAACATTTAATTGGGGCTGGCTTACAGGTTCAGAAGTTCAGTCCATTATCATCAAGGCAGGAACATGGCGGCATCTAGGCAGACATGGTGCAGGAGGAGCTGAGAGCTCTACATCTTCATCTGAAGGCTGCCAGCAGAATACTGACTTCCAGACAGCTAAGATGAGGGTTTTAAAGCCCATGCCCACAATGACACACCTACTCCAACAAGGCCACACCTAATTCAACAGGGCCACACTTTCTAATAGTGCCGCGCCCTGGGCTGAGTATATACAAACCATAACAGTGAACAAATGAGTTAATTGGGGTTACTTTCAGAAGTACAGCTGAGTCATGGGTAGCTGTGTCACCAGGAGTGAGCTGAGTAACTTACAGGTAGTCACACCACCAAGAAGTCCCACTTCAGTCAATTGTTTACCTTTTTAATGGTCATTGAAATCTTGGGGAATGCTTCAAAATTTGTTTGGAGGACCTTTCATTAAGTATGCTATTATGAGATATTAATTGGATGGTTTTTACATTGTAAAGCATTATATATTACTCTCATTAATCATTATCATGACTGAAGTTGGAAATTTTGTTAGTATGTAAAAATATAAGTCCTGGACTTTGGAAAAACCACAAGGTAAGAATTGTTTCGCTCTTACCATAGAGCCAGAAAGTATCTCATGACATAATATTTCTTTGTATACTCATCACATGTGATCAGAGATAAGTGGCAAAGAGCTAACAGTACTACCACTTCTAAAACAAACCAGATAACAAGAAAGCACTATCAGACAGTGTTGCTAGCTGTGAAAGAGGTCTTCTTATCAAATAAGGTTTCCTTTCCTTCCTTAATCCTCTTTGAGATCTGTAGTTATTGTTTATTTTGTTTCTGATGGTGTTAGGTAGGAATCATCATGAAGGACTGTAAGAATGAATATTCCTGCTCAGCTTCAGACTTGTATTTTTTATAACCTACTTTAATAAGGGTTCTTAAATGCCTCAACCTCCCTTACAGTCCACAGACCAAAGATAGGGGAAGAAGATGGCTAATAGGACAAGGAGCATGTGGACCTGTTTAGGAAGTAGTTTCTTGGGGTGATTTCAATTTTCATTGTCTGCAGTCCAGTCCACTAGCAAAACACCAAACACAAATCAGCAGTACTGGGTTGATTCTAGAGAAACCATGAGACTTCACTGATTGGCGAGAAGCATCGGGAACACCACCAGAAGTTCTTCAGTGCATTTCTCTGTAGGAAGTTATAACAAGTAAAGATCAGAAAAGAAAGCAAAGTCAACCAATGCTAGAGTGTCATCAGTGAAAATCAGCATCAGTGAAATCCAATAAAAACCAGCAAGATAAACCAATGCCAGAGTATTGTCCACTGTATGTTCAGTTATATTTATATCCTTTTCAAGTATCACATGTCCTCTCAAGTGTCCACTCCTGCAAAAAATTGCATGCTGTTTTATCAGACAGTTTCCAGAAAAACACATGTCTGTTCTCAGCAAAACATCCTCTCATGTGTCTGCTTCAGCAAAACATCTTCTCATAAGACAGTTTCCAGGGTGCTGGAGAGATGGCTCAGAGGTTAAGAGCACTGGCTGCTTTTCCAGAGGTCCTGAGTTCAAGTCCCAGCAACCACTTGGTGGCTCACAACCATCTTTATGGGGATCCGATGCCCTTTTCTGGTGTGTCTGAAGACAGCAACAGTGTATTCATGTATATATAATAAATAAATATTTTTTTTTTAAAAAAGATAGTTTCCAGAAAAACATCACATGATACAACTGAGTCTCCAAAGAAACTAGAAATTCCCACTTCACTCAGCTATACCTAAAGCCTGTTTCTTGAGACTCTTCCTTTTCATTTTAGGACTGCACTCTGCAAGCCATCTTCCAGTTCTCCTGCTCTTTCCCCATTTTCTTTCTTTCCTTCCACTTTCCACCCGTCAAATTTATCTGTTCAATGTTGTGCTACTCACAGCTTTCTCCTTGATAGCTAGCCAACAACCACTAACTACTTACTATTCATTTCAATTCTCTAGTGATCAGTGATGGCTAAACTTGATTGTTAACTGGCTTATAAAAGCAGCTCTAGGTGTATCTGTAAAAGCCTTTTCCCCAACAGATGATTAGATCATATAGGTTCTGTTTCAATGAGAAGTTTAGTCTATTGATGGAAACTAATTTTGAGATAGGGAAGTGGTTGAAGTTCAGAAGGTGGGGAAATCGACCATTGGGGATTCCTCATCAGAAGTTATATTTTGCTCTGGCCAAAACCTATTACTACTCCACTCTGCTTTATGGCCACCATGAGGTGAAGACCTTACTCTGTCACATGTTTCAGCCACTATGACGTTCTATCCAATTTCATGAGCTAAAGAACCATGGACTGAAATACCTCTAACAGTGAGCCCAAATAAATCTTTCTTCTGTTAATTGTTATCACTCAGGTATTGGGTCACAGCAACATCTGGCCAGTGCACTATTATACAAATTTACTATATATGACACAAAGAGGGTGAGTAATCACTCCAGTCACATAGCTTCTAGCGAAGAAGCTGGAGCCAAAAGTCAGACAGCCTGGTTGGAGTCCTGTCACTTAACTGTTCCATAAGTTTTTCTAGAAAACACACATAAAGTAGGAACCTGTTGGGCTGCATGTCTGTCTTACCACTGGGGTGCCTGAGCACTGCCACCAAGCAGCTCAGGGGAGGCAGAACCCAGTCCACAATAGGAGTCCCAGGGCATGTTTCTTCTGATGAGGAACAGGAAAGTCTGGGATGGATACTGTGGTCCTCAGTCTTCCATGTACCCAGATGCCACTGGAGTACCATGGGGAGTTGAGAACCAGGTCTGAGAGTCAGAGCTTCCCTATGTGCCAGGCAGGAAGGGGATGGCTGAGCCTGGGATGGGACATAATACACTTTGGTTCTGAGTAAGTGCTGAGAGTACAGAGGGGCTAAAAGAGAGAAGGCCCTCTCCAGGAGATTTAGGGGCAGCTCTTGATGATGAAGGTCTCCCCTGCTGTAATCATTGGTGAAAGAGATGGTCCTTGCTTGTCTAAACTATTTTATTTTATGGCAGATGTGAATGCATACATCTTACTCAGGGTGAACCAGGGATTAAATGTCCTGTTTCAGGAAAGGATGCCCAGGAAGGGAACTCATTGACTAAACACTCGGGGCCTATCTAGATACCTCATTATCATGGAAAACTCCAGGTTTTTATGCTACATGAGCAGTTGTCATGGTTCTTCCAGTGGAGTGTCATGGTTATGTGTTTCAGGACAGAGGGAGCTTGGCAGAGAGCTGGTTCCACACCTACCATCCTCAATTTTGAGATTCCCAAGGGTTTTGAACCTGCTTCAACCTTATCAGTTCCTCTGTTGAGAGACCAGATCTTTTGGGTTCACACACCATCTTAGAGGACCTAAGTTTGAACTCAAGTTAACTAATAGGTGGGTACCTAGCACCAGTTTCCAGGTTACCCCCCCCAACAAAACCTGAGTCTAGCACCAGTTTCTAGGCTATTCCCCCAACAAATCTGCACCTCTAAGTTACAAGCCTGCTCCTGACACTTCACTTCCTAACAATAACCAATCAGGAGGAAAACAGAAGTTAAGTTTATGGTTTGGTTCCCAGTACCAGCCAGTTAGATGCTTGCCAGGTTGGAAGCACTCACCACTTGTTTCCCATTTATTGTAAAACATTATCCCTATGAGAGCTCGGGGCTGCTTCACCAAACTGTCCTTTGGATCAGCGGTGGGTAAGCCTAAGCTCAAGCTTGTAAATAAAGATTGCATCAGAATTGGCTCCTGGTTGGTCTTTGGGGGGTTCACGAATGCTTCCTGGAACAACACTGTCTGGTGGCATGGTCTACTTGTCCCACAGGAGCTTTAAAGCTGCTTTAAAGCTCAAGTCCAAGTGGATCAAGGACCTCCACATAAAATCAGATACACTGAATCTAATAGAAGAGAAAGTAGAGAAAAGTCTCGAACACCTGGGCACAGGGGAAAAGTTCCTGAACAGAACACCAATGGCTTATGCTCTAAGATCAAGAATCGACAAATGGGACCTCATGAAATTGCAAAGCTTCTGTAAGGCAAAGGACACTGTCAATAGGACAAAACGGCAACCAACAGATTGGGAAAAGATCTTTACCAATCCTAAGTCCGATAGAGGGCTAATATCCAACATATACAAAGAACTCAAGAAGTTAGACTCCAGAAAACCAAATAACCCTATCAAAAAATGGGGAACAGAGCTAAACAGAGAATTCTCAACTGAGGAA
>CM052722.1:2808536-2830737 GCA_028551405.1 Uromys caudimaculatus
CCCTCCCCTCCCCTCTCCTCTCCTTTCCTTGGAAAACACACCATGTTTCTCACATAAAAGAAACATGTGCCCTATGACCACATAGTCTCAAAACATAGTTTTCCATATTAATGAGGTACCTTGAGGCCCAGAAGGCTTAGCCAATAAGCTTCCCTTCCCAGAAATTTCTCCCTGCAAAAAGTATTTAATCCCAGGCCCACCCTGAGAAGTGGGGTATGGTTTTATGCATCATTTTTCTTTCTTTCTTTCTTTTTTTTTTTTTTTTTGGTTTTTCAAGACAGGGTTTCTCTGTGTAGCCCTGGCTGTCCTGGAACTCACTCTGTAGACCAGGCTGGCCTCGAACTCAGAAATCCACCTGCCTCTGCCTCCCAAGTGAATTTTCTGCTATGACAATAAACTGTTTAGAACCATGAACTGCCTCTTTTCATCAAGATCCACCATGGGGAGCCATGACGAAGGAATTAGCCTACAGAGCCTCAGCGTAATCTACTGTAGTAGGCCTTTCTGTGCTCCCAGCCACAACTACCACCAAGGCTGCCTCAATCAAGATAACAATCCCTGCTGGGACAAGCCAGAGCTTCTGTTTTCCCCACCACCAAACCCCACCCCACCCCCTGGCCCCTGCCTAGACACTGTCTGAAGCCCGATGCTCCCCTCCCCACTCCATTCTCTGCTCTTCTGCGACTCCCAGTGGTGCCTGGATGTCCAAGAGTCTGAGAACTCCACAGCCCTGGCCTCATCACAGACCTGGGGACCTCTGAACCAGCTCCAGCTTTCTCAGACAATGCTTTCCCACCCCCATAGCACTTCTCTACAGCCCAGAACACGCTCCATGGGATAAGGGCAGTCAAATTCCCTACACTCCGCTTTTCCGCTTCCCAAAGCTGCAGTGACCAATGGCGGGTCAACCCTGAGAAAGGGGTATGGTTTTATGTCCCACACCTATCCTCTCCTAGCCTCGCCTTTCCTCCTCCCTCCTTCCCTCTCTTCCCTCCTTCCTTCCCATCTGTCTCTCTCTCTTTTTTTTCTTCTTCTTTTATTGAGATAAAGTCTCAGACTATAGCTTAAGCTGGACTGGAATTCAGTACAAAGCCCAGGCTGGCCTCTGAATAATGTCAATCCTCCTTCCTTGACCTCCCAAGTCACACATGTATGCACACACACTAAACAAAGTAAAAATGGCAGACTAGAAACCAATCTTCTGCAAACAATGGGGAGAGAAGCTTGAATATTGTTTCTTTTTATTTCTTGCCCCCATGTGGTGACACATACTTGGCAATCTCAGCATTCTGGAGTCTGAGATAGGAGTTCCTGAGTTTGAGGTCTCTGCTCTGCCCCAAAGCCTGTAGAATTCAGTAGTAACCTAGTTAGTAAATGTGAGAAATAATCTAGTACAGGGAACAACATCCCATCCTAGTAGCTGCCTGCTCAAAACTCTATTTTATGGTATTCTCCTACAGTTTTAGGACCTAGGAATTGCTTTGCTGCTGCTGCTGCTTTTTCTCTTCAAAATCTTTAACCTCCTCCATTTTATTTCCTTCCTTGGGCCCTCTTTCTTCCTTACTTTCATTAGGTCTGTGGATTGTAGCATGGTTATTAATTGTGGCATCTTAAATTTAATAAACAAAATTTAAATAAACCAAATTTCTTCTTGTTTTCTTCCCCTTTCTACCCTACTCTTGCTTTTCCTTTTGCCCTCCCACTCCCAGTGGTCTTCTTTCCACTTTTATGTCACAGGTGACAAAGTACCTTCTCCTACCATCCCCTTCTCAACACCTTTTGTTCCTCTCTCATGGCCAAAACTCTAGTTTCATAGTCTAGACCTGCTGTCACAATCACTCCTTTTGCATTCTGCTATATATTTTAAAGGAAGGCTGGTGCTTGTCTAAAATGCTGAGGTGTTGGGTTCCATCTCTACTATTATAAAAACAATGAATAAATGGAAACTGCTACATTTTTTCAAATAAACGAGGTAGAGGTATTTACAAGGTATCTTCTGTGTAATAATGCCAGAAGTGAAAAAACATATCTGGTCCTAGACCTTAAGTATATCATACATTTGGCACATATTCATTTGATTTTGTTCTTTGGCCACCTTGCCTTGAACTTGTGTTTTATTATATTTTTCTGCCTCCCAGGGCTATTCTTTGGGGACTGTTTTTCTTCTTGCTATTTGGTGTGTTCTTGAGTTCTGTTTTCTAATATTTTATCAAGATTTTTAACATCTAATGCTCACAAATCACTCATCTTTTCCTTCTTTTCTCTTCCTCAGATCCTCCTTCCCTTTATCCTTTTGTTTGTCTGTTTCTTCTCACTTTCTTTTAAATGTGGGGCTGGAGATGGAACCCAGATCTCATGCATATTAGGCATATGCTCTTCTACTGTTCAACATTGCCCAGTTCACTTCTTTCCTTCTTTGTAAACCTTTTGTTTCATGTAAGTGTTAGGATTATGCTAGTTAACATCATGGAAAGTGAGTTGGAAAGATACATTTTTTGAATATATAATGTGAGTTGTATATATAATATAGAGTTGTATGTAAAATGTGAGTTCTTTAATAATATTATGAGAGATTTCGGTTCTTCAAGGTACTATGTATGTAATGTCTCCCAACAAACCTAGTGGCTTTTTAGTGGTAGATCGTGGGCTACCTTTTATGTTTTTTGAGAGGTTATTGCCTTATTTAGGTTTCCTGGTTTTATAAATTATTTTCAAATGTCATATTGCCAAAGTATCCAAATTTTCAGTTAGATGGGAAGAGGTAACTTGACAGATAGCTTGTTCATTATGGTAACTATATGTGGTGGTTTGAATATGCCTGGCCCAGGGAGTGGCACTGTTAAATGTGGCCTTGTTGGATGGAGTAAGTGTGTCACTGGGGGGGGGGGACTTTAAGAGACCTTCCTCCTAGCTGTTTGGAAGCCAGTCTTCTCCTGTCTGCCTTTGGATAAAGAGGCAGAACTCTCACCTCCTCTAGCCCCATGTCTGTCTCAATGCTGCCATGCTTCCACCTTGGTGATAATGGACTAAACCTCTGAACTTGTAAGCCAGACCCAATTAAATGTTTTCCATTGTAAGAGTTGCCTTGGTCATGGTATCTCTTCATATCAGTAAAACCCCAACTAAGACACTATAGTTAATAGCAATATCTTACATATTTAAAAATTGCTTGGTACAGGCCGTGGCAGAAGACAGCCACAGACCTGGCCTGCCCCATGCTGCCACTGAGGGTCAAGTCTAGAGGTATGACCCTACTGCAGCATGGGGTCTGTGCCGATGTCCTTGGTCTATGTTACCATCAAAGGCCATGTGGATGTCTGTGGTCTGGACTGCCATCTGAGGCCATGTTGATGTCTGATGGCTGCACTGAGTTGGTCCTGCCCCTTGCCTGGTCAGTGCAGAAGAGATGGTGTGCTGACCAACTCAGCTATCACCCAGGCCTAGAACCAGAGCTTTGAGCTGGCCTACTCCAACATCTACCCCACCTATGAGCTGCAGTCGTGCATGAAGGGGCTAGTCCTGCACAACCAAAGCTTCAGAATCACCACAACTCAAGGCAACTTCAGGATAACTGAGAGGAGTCTCGGTGAGGATCCAGTATTGGTAGTGTAGCAGAAGCCAGAGGCCTTGAATCAGACCAATGACTCATTGCAATGAATATCTGCAAGTAAAGCTGTTTGAACAAAAGGGTGTACTATGTGGCACACTGCAGCTTCCACTGCTAGATTTTTATTTTCTTTTGTGGAAAGGTTACAAGGGTGGAGGGAAGATATGGAAGGACAGGAAAATGAGTGGGATTGGGATGCATAATGTGAAATTCACAAAGACTCGATAAAAATTATAAAGAAAAAAAGAAAATTACCAGAGTGGATTTTAAGTGCTATTACCACAAATAAAGATGTGAGTTAATCTACACATTATTTAGTTTAGTTTAATTTATACAGCTTCCAAAATATGTTGTATAATGTAAATATATACAATTTTGTCAATTAAAAAGAGAAAAAGTCACTGTACATTTCATTTATTTATTATTAGAGACAAGGTTGCACTGTATATATCCCTGACTGTCCTGGAAAGTTTTATGTATCCCAGGCTGCCCTCAGACAGAAATCTGCCATCTTCTGTCTCCCTAGTGCTGGGATTTAAAGAATGTATCAGCATGCCCAGCTGTACATATTTTATTTTATGATTATATACTTTTTTTCTTTGAGGGAAGATTTGATGTGTAGCCTTGGTTGCCCTAAGTACTTCTTAATATAGCCCAGGTTGGTCTTGAATTTGGGATAGTACTCTTGTCTCAGTCTCCTAGTTGCTAAGATTATAGACATGAATCACTACACCTGACAAAACTATATTCTTTAAATGAGTCATACAGTATGTAAGTTACACATTGTAATAAAGAAATGATACAGTAAATTAACTTTTCTTTTGATGTCTGATCAGTTTCTTTTTGTTTGTTTGTTTGTTTGTTTGTTTTTGGTGTTTTTTTCTTTAAAAAGAAATTCTCACTTGTTGCCTTCATTGGCCTTGAATCCCTGAGCTCAGATGATCTTCCTGCCTCAGCCTCATGCACAATCAATACTACAGGCAGAAGCCACAGTGCCAGGTCAGGTCAACGAATTTACATGTAAAATGTTGTCACTCCTGCCATAATCAACATACAGACCTGGACTAGGCCCCACAAACCTTCTCATTCTTCCCTTTTTTATTCACACATGCTCCCCACATCTATGTCCTGGCATCTTAGATCTTTTTTCAGTTGTTATGGCTTTGTCCTTTCACAAATGTCATATAAGTGAAATACAACATGGACTTTTAAGTTGGGCTTGGTTCACTTAGCAAAAGGCATGTGAGATTTTAATATAGAATGTAGTGCATGTTAGCAACAATTTTTTTATAGCTGAGAATCATTCAATTTTATGGATGCAACACTGTGCATTTACTCATTGAAGAAACCATTTGTATGGTTTCTAGTTTGAGGCAATTATGGGTAATGCTACTTTTGCAATCAGGTTTGTGATTACATACAAGTTTCACTTCTGTAGGGTACATACTTAGAAGTGAGATATCCATCATATCAGTTAAGAGAACTTTAGGATCTTGCAGAGGACCCAAATTTGGTTCCAAGTACCCATGTTGGTCAGCTCACAGTCACTTGTAACTTCAGGTATAGGGATCTGATGTCCCGCTTCTGGCCTTCTTAGGCAACTTCATACTCATACTCAAACAGACATAAATAAAATTAAAATAAAGAAGATATTTGTGAGGCAACAGCAGGAAGAACAGGTGCAGGCCATGCCAAGCAGAATGGGTCAGAGCCCTACCTATACTCAGAAGCCTCCTACTCCTGCAGTCCAAAGCCCAAAGACTCAAGCAGCACCACCCCACCCCTCCACCCATCCCACCTAACACCTATCCTGATTCTGTGCAACCAGAAAGACCAACCCTACAGACACTCCTTTCCATGTCCCAATGACCACCCTGCCACTAGTACCCCCCCACACACACCTTGGGTTGAAATTTGCTGCTCAGAAGCAGGCTACAAAACCTAGAGCAGGTAAGAGCCACACTGGTCATCTGAACACCTCCCATTTGGTTCAGAACAGAAAGATCCAAGGTGCTAACACCACCATCACCATCCATTTCTGATGTTTTACCCCCTATCCCTATTTGGCTAGATATCCTGATGCTCAAGTGCAGACCATACCAGTCAGAAGAACAGAGATCCCCTGCTGGACCAAAGGCTAAGCTCACTACCAGAAGTCCAGCCCCCAGCTCTGACTCCCTGCTGGATAAGAGGTCACATGGGCTGCCAGAAATACAGAACACAAAGACCAAAAGAGCAGAGAGGAAGCAGAAACTGAGGGGGGAAAACTACCCTTCTAACAAAAGCAAACTCAGAAATCCGTTCTTAGACATATATTCATCCCAAATTTAGATGCCTAGACACCAGTGTAAGAACATAATCAACAACAGCCAGGGCAATATGGCATCACCAGCTATCCTACTACGGCAACCCTGGACTATTCCAGTATAGCCACAGCACAAGAAACAACCTTAAAACCAACTTTATGAAAATGATAGGGGTCCTTAAAGAGGAAATGAATAAAAGGCCTTAAAGAAAACCAAGAAAAAACAGAAACAAGTGAAGAAAATTAATAACACTGTTCAAGACCTGAAAATGGAAATGGAAGCAATAAAGAAACCACAAACTGAGGAAATCCTGGAAATGGAAAATCTCAGTAAGTGAACAGATGCAAGCATCACCAACAGAATACAAAAGATAGAAGAGAGAATTTCAAATATAGAAGACACGATAGAAGAAATTAATACATTAGTCAATTAAAATGTTAAATCTAAAAAGAATCCCTGACACGAAATACCCAGAAAATCTGGGATACTATGCAAAAACCAAACTTAAGAATGATAGAAATAGAAGGAGAAGATTCCCAGCTCAAAGGCCCAGAAAATATTTTTTAACAAAATCATAGAAGAAAAATATTTTAACCTTAGAAAGGAGATGCCTAAAAAGGTACAAGAAACCTAACACCAGTGGTATCCAAGTGTACTAAAGATGAAGCTATTGAGAACAATTATGGGGGGCATGATGATGACCTATCTATTCGACACTGCACAAATGCCGATAAGTTAGTGAACATCAGGGAGTCAAAGCTAAGTGAAGTGTTACAAGCTGTCACTGACCATGATATTCCTCAGCAGTTGGTGGAACAATTGCAAGAAGAGAAAAGGAACGAGGCTCAGATGCAGAAGGAGTGGCAGGATGTAGAGCCCATTTCTACATGCAAGTGCAGATAGTTGCAGAGGACCAGTATTGTGGCCACCAAGGAAATGACATGTACAATGAGGAGTAAGTGAGGTACACCGTGTTCAAGGTTCTGAAGAACTCCTCCCTGGCTGAGTTTGTTCAGAGCCTCTCCCAGACCATGAGGTTTCCACAAGATCAGATTCGACTATGACGTATGCAAGCAAGGAGTAATGGAATAAAGTGGCCTGCAATGTTAGATAATGAAGCCGACGGCAATAAAACAATGATTGAACTGAGTGATAATGAAAACCCTTGGACAATATTCCTGGAAACAGTTGAACTGAAGCTGGCTGCTAGTGGAGCGACATTGCCCAAGTTTGATAAAGATCATGATGCAATATTATTTTCGGAGATGTATGATCCTAAAACATGGAGCTTGAATTACTGTGGACATATCTACACACCCATATCCTATAAAATATGTGACTTTACTCCTGGTTATGTGTGACAGAGCAGGATTTATTCAGGATACTAGCCTTATCCTCTATGAGGAAGTTAAGCCAAATTTAACAGAGAGAATTCAGGACTATGATATGTCTCTTGATAAAGCTCTTGATGAGCTGATGGATGGTGACATCATAGTGTTTCAGAAGGATGGCCCAGAAAATGATAACAGTGAGTTAGTTACCCACTGCTAAAGAATATTTCAGAGATCTCAGCCAGGCAGTGGTGGTGCACGCCTTTAATCCCAGCACTTGGGAGGCAGAAGCAGATGGATTTCTGAGTTCGAGGCCAGCCTGGTCTACAGAGTGAGTTCCAGGACAGCCAGGGCTACACAGAGAAACCCTGTCTCAAAAAACCAAAAAAAAAAAAAAAAAAAAAAAAAGAATATTTCAGAGATCTCTACCACCGAGTTGATGTCATCTTCTGTGACAAAACGATCCCCAGTGACCCTGGATTTATGGTCACATTATCAAATAGGATGAATTATTTTTAGGTTGCAAAGACAGCTGCACAGAAGCTCAACACAGACCCCATGTTGCTACAGTTTTTCAAGTCTCAAGGTTATAGGGACCGCACCGGTTATTCACTTAGGAATAATTACAAAGGTACTTTAAGAGATCTTCTACAATTCTTCAAGCCAAGACAACCTAAGAAATTTTACTATCAGCAACTTCAGATGAAAATCACAGACTTTAAGAACAGGAGAAGTTTCAAGTGTATATGGTTAAACAGCCAATTTAGAGAAGAGTCCGGGACCTGTTAGAAGAATGTTAAAAGGCTGTGGAGCTCGAGGACAAAGCATCAGGGAGACTTAGGCTGCTAGAAATTGTGAGCTACAAAATTATTGGTGTGTATCAAGAAGATGAACTATTAGAATGTTTATCTCCTGCAATGAGCTGGACTTTTAGAATAGAGGAAATACTTTTGGACCAGGTAGACACAGATAAGGAAAATGAAATGCTAAACACAGTGGTACATTTCTACAAAGAGGTGTTTGGGACTTTTGGAATTCCATTTTTGTGAGGATACACCAGGGTGAGCATTTCAGAGAGTGAGGAAGAAGATTCAGAGCCTGCTGGATATCCAGGAAAAGGAGTTTAAAAAGTTTAAATTTGCAGTTGTCATGATGGGCTGGCACCAGTACATCAATGAAGATGAGTATGAAATGAATTTGAAGGACTTTGAGCCACAACCTGGTAACATGTCTCATCCTCAGCCTTGGCTAGAGCTGACTACTTCAACAAAGCCCCAAAGAGGAGTCACTATGCTTACCTAGAAAAGGCAATTAAAATCCACAACTGACTTCCTTCCCGTGTCCAAGGCGAGGGACGGTAGAACTCTGGTGCATGTGCACTCTACCTGAAGTCTCCAGCAGGAGGATTTGCTGCTGATGTTACTTTATTTTGTTGAAGCTGTTCAGTTTGGCTTCTCTGTATCTATTGACTGTCCTTTTTCAGCAAAATGAAGGTGTTTTTATAAAGCTTGGATGCCAATGAGAGTTATTTTATGGTAACCACAATGCAAGGCAACCATCAGCATCATGGGAGAAGACGTTTCTAGGATGTGAGTCCCTGGCAGAAGGTATCTGGTTGGTGCAGGCAGCTTGGCCACCTGCCCGGGTCCTGCCACCAGCCCTGCAGCTAGTCAGGCTGATAAGTAGGCTCGTCTGATTTCTTCCTTCAGTTAGACTTTCAGTTACTTCTGTGTATTTGTAAAGGCAATCCAGAGAAAACAGCCCTAATCAATAGCACTTGCCTTCATCATGTGCATTGCTGGCCCTTCCTCGGGTTCCTCCTCAGCTGCCTAGAATCTTTTTAATAACCGTCTTTCTTTGTCAGCTAGTACTGTTTGGCAGGCTATTCACGAACTGGATGCACTGAATATGGTCCTGACAGTTAGGGGTCTTTTTATACACTGAGAACACTGTCAGATACAATTAAGGTTTGCTCTGTTGCCCACTGGCAAACATAATGATCTGAGCAGGTGAAAAGTCACTCTAGGCTTCCATGAGGACAGAGTGGATGAGCGACAAAGGAGAGAGCCTTTTAGCAAGAGCGCATTCTCCCAAGTGGTTAATAAGCTGTTGATTTTGTAAGAAAAAAAAAAAAAGATAAAATAAAAAAGGAAAAATGGAAAATGAAATTGTATATTTAATGAATGAAGCCTATACAATTTGCCCTGGGAGGAGGCCATTTTCTTTTGGGTGAGTGCAAGTGAACTTGGCTGACTTGAACACTCTGCTTTATTAGAGTCCTCTCCTTGTTTCCCTTTTTTGTTGGAGCTAATGCCAGCTGCACGTCTAGTTTGGAGTGAAAACAGAACAAGCCAGTCACACTTCTTTCCCACTTCCCCAGTACTTCAGCTTCTTTCTGTAGCAGCAGTGTACACCAATTCTCCTGTATATTGCCTTTTTGATGGAAAATGTTATATGTTAAATAAAATTTTCTATAAAAATTATAAAAAAAGAAACTTAACACCAAATAGATTAGATAAGAAAAGAAAGTCCCTTCCACTACATAATAATCAAAATATTAAACCTACAGAACAAAGAAAGAATATTAAAAACTGCAAGGGAAAAAGGTCAACTAACACATAATAGCAGACCTATCAGAATTACACCTAACTTTCAATCACCACAGTTGAAGAAAACAAGATATTTTATGACAATAGTATTTATCCACAAATCTAGCTCTACAGAAGGCACTAGAAGGAAAATTCCAATCCAAGGAGGTTAGCTTAAAGCACAAAAACACAGGAAATAAACAATCTCACACCAGAAAAACCAAAAGAAGAGAAGCACACCTACACGCACACGCACATGCACATGCACACACACCTCTGCCTCAAATGCAAGGGCACCAACATTCATAAGAGAAACATTACTAAAGCTTAAATCACACATCTAACCCCACACATTAATAGTGGGAGACTTCAACACCCCATTTTTACCAATTGACAGGTGATGGAGACAGAAACTAAACAGAGAAATAATGAAACTACCAGAAGTTATGAATCCAAAGGACCTAACAGATATTTTACACAACGTTTCACCCAAACACAAAAGAATATACTTTCTTCTCAGCACCTCACTCAGTCACAAAGCAAGCCTAAGCAGATACAAGAAAATTGAAATAACTCATTGTATCCTATCAGATCACCATGGATTAAAGCTGAACTTTAACAACAACAGAAACAATAAAAAGCCTACACACTCATGGAAATTGAACAGATCTCTGCTCAATAATTACTGGATCAGAGAAGAAACAAAGAAAGAAAGAAAAGACTTTCTAGAATTAAATGAAAATGAAGGCACAACATACCAAAACTTATGGGGCACAGTGAAAGCAGTGCTAAGAGTAAAGAAACTGGAGAGTTCTCATACTAGCAATTTAAAAGTACATCTGAAAGCTCTATGGGAAAAAAAGAAGCCAACACACCCAAGAGGAAAAGACTGCAGGAAATAATCAAACTCGGGGCTGAACTCAATCAATTAGAAACAAAGAATCAATGGAACAAAGAATTGGTTCTTTGAGAAAATCAACAAGATAGACAAATCTTCAGCTAACTAACTAAAAGGCAGAGAAACAGAACCCAAATTAACAAAATCAGAAATAAAAAGGGAGACAGAACAACAGACACAGAGGAAATCCAAAGAATCATTAGGTCTTACTTCAAAACTGTTACTCCACAAAATTGGAAAATCTAAAAGACATGGACAAATTTCCAGATATATTCCACTTACCAAAGTTAAATCAAGACCAGGTAAACAGTTTAAACAGTCCTATAACCACTGAGGAAATAGAAGCAGTCACTAAAAGTCTCTTAACTTGGGCAGTAGCTGATATCCCACCCCAACAGACCCAACAATGAACACTGTCAATGAGCACATGAAAGGGCTGCTCCTGCAGATCCAAAGTTTCAGGATCTCCATAACACAGGGCAACAACAAGATATTCAAGAGGAGTCCCAGTGAAGATTCAGAATTGATAGTGGAGCAGAAGCCAGAGGCCTCGAACTAGACCAATGAGTCATTGTAATGAACATTTGCAAATAAAGATCTTTGGACAAAAGAGTAAACTGTGTGACACATAGTTATACATCGCAGGTTCCATGAGGAGCTTTTTATTTATTTTTATTTTCTTTTGGGGGGTTTGCAAGGATGAATGGTGGATAAGAAGGGCTGGGGAGAAGAGTGCAATTGGGGTGCATGATATGAAATTCACAAAGAATCAATAAAAGGTTTTTTTTGTTGTTGTTTTTTGGTTGGGTGTTTGTTTGTTTGTTTTTAAAGCCTGGCCAGGACCATGGTTTTAGTGAAAATTCTTCAAGACATTCAAAGAAGAGCTAATAGCAATACTCAAATTATTCCACAAAGTAAAAACAGAAGGAACATTTGCCAAATTCATTTTATGGGGCCACAGTCACCCTGATACCCAAACCACACAAAGACTCAACAAAAAAAAGAGAATTACAGACCAATTTCCGTTATGAACAGCGATGCAAAAACACTCAATAAAATACTTGCAAATTGAATCCAAGAACACATCAAAAATATTATTCACTATAATCAAATAGGCTTTATCCCAGGGATGCAGGGGTGGTTCAATATACAAAAATCCATTAATGTAATGCACTATTATAAATAAATTGGAAAAAAAAGGTCTTCTGCTGAAAAAGCCTTTGAAAAATCTAAACACTCCTTCATGATAAAAGTTTTGGAGGGACCATGGTTACAAGGGACATACCTAAACATAATAAAGGCAATTTACAGCATCAACTTAAGTGGAGAGAAACTCAAAGAAATGTCTCTAAAATCCTGAACAAGACAAGGTTGTCATTTTCTCCAGTTGTATTCAATATAGTACTTGAAGTTCTAGCTAGAGCAATAAGACAGCTAAAGGAGATCAAGAGGATACAAATCAGAAAGGAAGTAGTCAAAGTATCATTATTTGCAGATGACATGATAGTATACATAATTCTACCAGAGGACTCCTACAACTGATAAAAAACCTTCAGTAAAGTGGCTGGATACAAGATTAACTTAAACAACAAATCAGTATCCCTCTTATATACAAACAACAAATTGGCTGAGAAAGAAGTCAGAGAAACAATATTCTTTATGATAGCTACAAATAATATAAACTATCTTGGTGCAACTCTAACCAAGCAAGTTAAAGATGACAAGCACTTCAAGCATTTGAAAAAAGAAGTTAAAGTCAATATCAGAAGATGGAAAGATCTCTCATGCTCATGGATCAGTAAAATTAACACAGTAAAAATGATGATCTTACCAAAAGCAATCTACAGATTCAATGCAATCACTATAAAAACTCCAACACAGTATTTTATAAATTTTGAAAGGACAATACTCACTTTATACAAAAAACAAACAAAGAAACAAACAAATAAAAAAAAAACCCAAAAACCCAGGGTAGCTAAAACAGTCCCATATAATATTATAAAGAACTTCCAGAAGTGTCACTATCCCTGATTTCAAGATATATCACAGAACAACAGTAACAAAAACCACTTGGTATTCATACAGAAACAGACAGTTTAATTAATAGAATCCAACTGAAAACCTAGACATAAATCCACACATAATATGAACATCTGATTTTTTCTAAAGAAGCCAAAAATACTGGAAAAAGACAGCATCTTCAAAAAATACGGTGCTGGTCAAACTGGATGTCTGCATGTGGAAGAATAAAAACTGATCTATTTTTATCTCCTTGTACACAGCTCAAGTCCAAGTGGATCAAGGACCTCAACATAAAACTTGAACTGATAGAAGAGAATATGGAGAATAACATTGAATACATTGGTATGGAGACAACTTCCTGAACAGAACACCAACAGTGCAGGCACTGAGATAAACAATTGATAAATAGGACCTCATGAAACTGTAAAGCTTCTTTAAGGCAAAGGACACTGTCACTAGGACAAAATGGCAGCCTGCAGAATGGGAAAATATCTTCACCAACTCCACAGTGGACAGTGGACTAATATCTAAAATATAAAAAGAACTCAAAAAACTAGAAATCAACAAACCAAATAATCCAATTAAAAATGGGGTGTAGAATTTTCAGCAGAGGAATCTCAAATAGCTGAGAAGCTCTTAAATAAATATTCAATATCCTTAGCTATCAGGGAAATGCAAATTAATACTACTTGAGATTCCATCTTTATACCTAACAGAACGACTAAGATCAAACACACAGTAACATTCATGCTGTTGGGGATGTGAGGCAAGAGTACTCCTCCATTGCTAGTACGAACTCAAAGTTGTACAACCACTTTGGAAACCAATATGGCAGTTTCTCAGAAAATTGGGAATTGATCTACCTCAAGACTCAGCCACCTCAAGACTCAGTTCCCGGGCATATACCACTCTTAGGCATATACCCAAAGTATGTTTTACCATACCACAAGGACACTTGCTCAACTATGTTCATTGCTGCTCTATTCATAATAGCCAGAAACTAGAAACAACCTAGATGTCCTGCAACCAAAGACTAGATAAAGAAATGTGGTACATTTACATAACAGAGTATTACTCAGCTGTTTAAAAAAATAACATCATGAAATTTGCAGACAAGTGGATGGAACTAGAAAAAATCATTCTGGGTGAGGTAACCCAGACTCAGAGAGACAAACATGGTATGTACTCACTTATAAGTGGATATTTGCTATAAAGTAAAGTAGAATCATGCTACAATGCACAGACCCAGATGTTAGATAAATTGGACGGTTCGGGGGCAGGGAAGGATATGCATGAATCTCCCTGGGAAGGAAAAATAGAATGTATAACACAGGTGAACTGGAACAGGTGGTGAGTAGAACAGGAGGATTCAGGTACAGGAAAGATGGAGGGAGAGAGTCCTGAGAGAGACAACTGGAATTGGGTTGCAATTCAGAGGCAAAGCAGAAATTTAGTGCAATGGAAATTCCCAGGAATCTACAAGGGTGACTCTAGCAAATACCCATAAAAGGGGTGGGTACAGAACCTTAACTGGCCATATCCTATAACCAGGCAAGATTTATAATGGAGAGATTAGGACACCAACCCAGCCACAAAATTTTAGACCTAAAATTGGCCTTGCCTACAAGATGTGCTGGGGTAAAGGTGGCACAGAAATTGTGGGAGTGGTCAACCAATGACTGGTCCAGCTTGAGACCCTGCCATGAGAGGGAGGCCACCCCTGACACTGCCTGGAAGGTCAGGAACCAGAGGTTGGATAGACTAGATGCCTAGGATAGAACCAAACACCATTGAAAAAAAAGTCAATGAACTGATTCCTAATGATATTCTGCTATACTTGTAGACAGGAGCCCAGCATAATCATCATCAGAGGGACTTTATCTAGCAACTGATGGAAACAGATGCAAAGGTCCACAGCCAAACATTAGGTGAAGCTTTTGGGGAATCTTGCTGAAGAAGGGGAGGAAGGATTGTAGGAGTCAGAGGAGACAAGATCATCACAAGAAAATCTGCAGAATCAAGTAACCTGGCCTCATAGGGGCTCACAGATACTGAACCAACAACCAGGGAGCTTGCATGGGACTGACCTAGGCCCTCTCTCTGCATATATGCAATGCTTGTGTAGTTGGTCTCCTTGTAAGACTCCTAATAGTGAGAGCAGGGCTGTCTCTGACTCTTTTGCCTGCCTGATCTTGGGACCCTTTCCTCCTACTGAGTTGCGTCATCTAGCCTTAATATGCGAGGAGGTGCCTAGCCTTATTGCAACTTGATATGCCATGTTTAGTTGACATCCATAGGAAGCCTGCCCTTTTCTGAAAAGAAACAGAAGGAGTGGAGCTGGGGGACAGAGGAGGGACTGGAGGGGATAAGTGAGAGGAAGCTGTGGTCTGTATGTGATATGTGAGAGAAGAGTAAATTTAAAACATGCTAATAAAACATTAAAAACAGAAGAAAGAATTCATGAGAGAGGCAAGGAATGAGGAAGATGAGAGATAGCTAGAGAAAGGGCTGAAGAGAGAGAGATTTGTTAGAAGTATGGGCCAGGAATGCAGGGAGTGGAGGATAAGAGTGTGCACTAAGCAAGGAGTAGTATATGAGGTGGCAAAAAAGATAATAAAAAAAGTTCAATTTTTTTTCCAAAAAAGAGAATACATTTGTTTATATGTATAAAAACTGCCCAGTGATTTTTCAGAGCAGCTATAACATCTTGCTTTCCTCTTAGCAATCTGGGAGATAGAATTGCAGTTTCAGTTGGCTTTGTTCTTTTAATTTGTCCATAACTTTCTTTCTCTATATTGTTGAGGATGACATGTTCCTGCATAGTCTTAATCTTTCATTGTGAACCTTGTGGCTGATATTTTTTCAGGTTTTGAATGATGATCTGTAGTTTGTTCTGTAACTAAGGATTTATGTATTTTAGTCACCTGGAAAATTCATATTTACAACTTAGGCCACATTGTCCATACTCTCTTTAATTCCTATTTCTAGAGTGTTGCCAAGTGTGCCACTTCATGCTTTTTAACATATATCCTTACATTTTATTAGCATTTCCACATCTTTATCTCTTTCTGCTACATCCTTTGAAATTCCCCGTGACATATATTCCAAGTCACCAAGTCTCTCTTTAAATGTATGATTTTTTTTTTTTTTTGGTTTTTCGAGACAGGGTTTCTCTGTGTAGCCCTGGCTGTCCTGGAACTCACTCTGTAGACCAGGCTGGCCTCGAACTCAGAAATCTGCTTGCCTCTGCCTCCCGAGCGCTGGGATTAAAGGCGTGCGCCACCACTGCCCGGTTAAATGTATGATTTTTTAAATCTTTATTCGCTATTCCTGGAAGTCATTCTGTGATTCATTTGTCAATCATTTACCATCTTCCTTGATCATAGTATATTGTCTTTTATTCAAATTCTCATTATTTATTTATGTAAATAGTACTGTTAGCATTCATCTGCAGTCTTTAATTCTGTGTCAATCCCAGATTTGCTCCATTTGCTTGCTTTCTCATATCTGTTGTGCTTTTGCCTAGAAAATAAAAGACATCTTTATTTAAAAAAGGAATGCATGACAATACAAAGTAAAGTGAAAGGTAATTTGGTAACAGGGAGGTCTTGAAGAGATGAGTTTGCCAGCCTCTGCCCTACCATTTCTCTAATGGAGCCTGCCAGGAGGTATAATCATTTTGTAATTATATATCCTAAACCATGTTATTTCTGTTTTGTTTTTGTCTTTGAGATTATGCCAGAGCTAGCAGAGCACAGGAAATGGAAAACTTACATATGTTAATTTTCTGTATAAATATTCTTTAAATACTTTCTGTAGGGAAGGAGCATGTTGCTAGGGACTAATCTCAGGGCTTTGACCATGCTGTGCTGCACTACTGGGTTACATATCCAGCTCAATTTATTTAGCTTTATTTTAAGATATTTTATAAAGTTGCATGTGTTTGTATTTTGTGTGTGTGTATGTGTGTGTGTGTGTGTGTGTGTGTGTGTGTGTCTGGATTATGTGTGTGTAAGTATAGGTGCTTCCAGAAGCCAGAAGTGAGTAGGTATTGGATCCATTGGTCCTATAGTTACATGGGATTGTGAGCCACCCAGCATGGGTTCTCTGCAAGTGCAACAGGTACTCTTAACCACTGAGCCATCTCTCCAGTTCCCCATTTCTTTAGTTTTAACATGATCATATTATTTAAAAATAAATTGGCATTTATTGAGTGTCTATTTTGTGCCTGCTTCAGAGCTAGGTCATTTACATGTAATTTTCATTTAATCTTCATAACTACTTTTTAGATTAAATCCTTACAGTTCAAGGTTACAAGATGACTCAGCAAGTAAAGGCACTTGCTGCTAAACTTTATGACCTACATTCGAATCCCAGGACCAACACGGTGGAGGTTAAGAATGAACTCCCACAAACTGTCCTCTGATGTCTACACATGTCCCCACAGAAAATAAACAAGTAAATGTAAACCTTTGTTCGAACCTTAGAACACACAGCACTGCTTTCCAAAGATCATGCTAGTAAGCAACAGAACTGGTGTTTGAAAACTTTGGTTTTGGGAGTTTTTTTGGTCAAGTCAAAACTTGGACATTGGTAAGAAATAGCACCAGTCAATTGAGCTACTTTGCTAGGTTTGTTCTCCAGTTGGCATCTATTATAACTTCCAATGAGAGAATTAATTTCCAGGTTAGTAGTCTTTTGTATGTGGCTTACTCCTAAATACTCTCTCTTGAGTCCAAATGCTGCCTTGCGGGGAGGGGAAGGAAATACCAAACTCAGTTTTTCCTATGCTTGCACTCAACAATCAACACAGAAAATTTCTGACACCACACGTGTGGTAAATTTTCCTGTACGTCAAGTATTTAAGAACTGTTCAGTCATCTATGTTAGATCACATATGGTTAAATGTTCCATCCCCAAAATTGCGCTCCACTTTAACTGTTAGTCACAGAACCCTGACTGTATTATCACTTATGTTTTTGACCTGTGGGCTACTCTAATCAGGGCTCCCACAACCCCTTCAGTGGGTGCAATTATTGTGCTAAAGTAGCTTACAGAACTCAGAGAAATGCTAAGCTTACTGGTTCACTATAGAAGATATTACAAAAGGTGCAAAGGAACCCAGAAGAAGTGAACCAGAGAGCAAGGGACAAGAGGCTCCCTCTTGGTTACTCTATTCTCCAGGAGCCTCCATGTATTCAGTTGTCTAGAAGTTTCTGGAACCCTGTCCTTTGGAGTTTACGGAGGCTTCATGACTTAGGTTTGAGTGGTACTGGAGACTGAGCCTTCGGCCCCTGGTAGAGCCAGATCAATGTTGTACCACTGAGCTACATCTCCAGCACCATTTCTTTAAACAAATTCAAAAAACTAGTTTTATTATGGGTGATTGGTGATCAATTCAAACCTTAGCTCTGATACACAAATCAGAAGCTAACAGGGTGAGGTTGAAAGTCCCAATCCTCTGATCCTGCCATGATCTTTCTGGTAACCAGTGCCCATTCTGAAGCTACTTAGGAACTGCCAGTCAGCAAACAACATGAGCCTGTAAAAGATATTGTTGCCTGAGAGATGGCCAGGAGTTTAGGAGCTTTATGCCTGTAAACATATTGCAATGGCACACTTTTAAGTCCCCTTGAATATTAATATGAAGGACATGGAATTGTCATTAAAAAGCAAAGAAAACAAAAGGCTCCAAGGCTCCTAGTATATGGCTACTTAGTAAATTTATACACATTTTACTTAGTATTACAACATAGCAACTATTAAAATTTACCACTGAACATTCACAATCATTGTTAACATCATTGCAACAACAATAATTCTGTGTACTATTTTTATATAACATGGTGTAGAGACACACATGTGGGCTAAATCTCATACACATAAAATATAAATAAATAAATCTTAGAAAAAATGAAGTTCAAGGTCATCCTTGACCACATAGTAAGTTGAAGGCCACCCTGGGCTAAATAACTGTCTTGGAAAGCAGAAGAACATTCATACTTCAAACAGTGAATACTCATATTTGTAGCAACCCAGTTCAGAAATAGGTTATTATCATTACCATTGAATTTCTATTGCCTTCCTTCCAACTATGTCCTCTATAATTTATTTCTAGTTGTCATGTATTTCTTAGTAATTTATGTACCTTAAACATATTGTTTCTTTTGGATGTTTGTGAAATTTATATAAATGTGTCTTCTGCAACTTGCCTTTTGCCTCTCTGCTTTATATCCCTTTTAGAATTGTCATGGGAATGACACTGAGAATTGATATCTTAATGATTTTCCATGTTCCATTATTTAGGTGTTACTTAATACATTTTGATACAGTTTATCATTTTCCTCCTAAGTATCCTGCCCATCTTTTTGCTAGATTTAGTTTGAGATATAAATTATTTTGATGTTAGTCTAAATGGGTTTTTGAAAAATTAGTTTTCTAGCAGTTTATCGTTGCTAGACAGAAATGCAATTGATTTTTCCCCCTCTGATGGAACAAAACCATTTCTCTAAAATGTCTAGAAAAAAGAAAATAAAACATTGGTTTTCAGATGTGTACAAACTGTAGTGATCTTGTTTAGGAAAGAGGGATTCAGCTTTCAGAACAGTGGTGTTTAGACCAAGGAGACACACAAAGAGGGTGTTAATAATGCACATAGTATTTTATTTCATTTTGAAACAAATCTGATAACATAGTAACATAGCAAGTATATGAGTGATTGTGTTATTATTCTTTGTGGGTTTGGGAAACAGGTCATAATTTTGAAAGTAAAATACACAGTATTTACTGTGTGCTCAAGATAAATCACTTTTACAGCGAACGTCCTCAGAATCCATTAACGCTCAATTGGATGCTGTAAAGTGGCGGCAGCATGTCAAATCCCAACTTCAGACAAAAGTATTCCCTGTGCTCTATAGTTTTAAAAATGGATCAGCAAATGCCAATAATTTTACTTTTGAATCTGGATTTCTAAATTCTTTTAAAAGATTAGAAAGTCTGGGCTGGGAAGGTTGCTCAGAGGTAGAATGATTGTTTAACTTATGTGAGTTCCTGGGTTTGGTTGTTAACACTGCAATAAAAACAAAAAGAAAATCTGACAGTGTCAGACTTCTGTGAGTGGATTTCTAGGTGATGATAGTTCATTAGATAGACGTATGCAATAGTTGCCTGCTTGCTTTTCCACTGTTTATTCTAATAACAACTTTCAAAGATTTTCAAAGATAGATGAAAATAAGCCCCTAGATACCAATCAAGGACACTCAGAAATTATAGATTCATGATCAGGATCTTTCTTATATTTGTAAGATTTTATGAAATTATTTTTATCTATCCATTTATTTATTAAGTACTAGAGAAGGAACCCAGGATCCTGCTTATGCTAAGCATCTGTTGCAGTCCTGAGCTACAGCCACTAAAAGACATTTAGTTCTGTGAAGCTGGTGTTAGAACTCAAGGCTTCATGTATGATAGAAAGTGTTCTACCATTAAGTTCCATCCCAGCCCCAAGGTTTATTTTATACTAGGCAAACAATTGTATATATTTATTGCAGACCACATGTTGCTTTGAAATATGTCGACATTGTAGAATGGCTAGATGGAGTGGATAAACATATTCATTACCTCAAATGCTACTTTGTGTGGTGAGAATACTTAATATTTATCCTGACACCAGTTGTCAAGAATACATTGTTAATAATTATAGTCATTATATTGTACAACAGAGCTTCTGACCTTGTTCCTCCTAATTGATATTTCATATGTTGATCAAAACATCTTTCCCTTTCATTATCAGTCTTGAGAACCACAAATCTGTTTTCTGCTACTAAGCACTCAACTATTTTAGATTTTACATGTAAATGAGAACATGTGAGATATATTGTTCTGCAGTGCTTTGTTATATTTAGTGTCCCCTGGACAGGATTTCACTGTTTCAAACACTGAATAATATTATGTTATGTGTATATGTCTTTCTTCTCCACCCTGCCGTCCCTCCAACACATGACCCAGGAATATGACTTCTGGGTTTATCTCAAAACAACAACAACAACAACAACAACAACAAGAACAAGAAAAACAACAACAAGAAGAAGAACAAAACCAAAATCAGTGTGTTGAAAAGACAACTGCATTCCAATGTTCACTGAAAAATTGTTTATAGGCAGCCCGGGACCCCAGTCTGTGCCACAGAGCTCCATAACCAAATAGCACAGGGAGAAGGCTAGCATCTAGGGAGTGTGGACAAGCCCATGAGTGGAGGTAAGGCAAGTGTCACTGCTCAGCAGGACCGGCCTGGAATCTGCAGGACACTGGGACAGAGGAACAGCCTGGAACAGGAGCCTTCCGATTTACGCCTGTGGTCTGTGCCACGCAGCTCCATACTCAAATAGCGCAGGGAAAGAGCTACCCTCCCAGGAGTGTGAACAAGCCTGTGATCAGGGGGTAAGGCCAGTACCTCTGTTCCAAGGAACCTGCCCAGAACCTCCAGGACACAGGGACCTATAAGCAGCCTGGATCAGCAGCCTTCGGGTCTCCTTCTGCAGCCAGGGACCTTAGTCTGTAACACAGAGCTCAATAACCAAATAGCGCAGGGAAAAGGCTAGCATCCAGGGAGTGTGGACAAGTCCATGAGTAGAGGTAAGATGGGTGCCACTGTTCAGCGGGACCTGCCCAGAATCTGCAGGACACTGGGGCAGAGGAACAGCCAAGGACAGGAGTCTTCCAGTTTACGCCTGAGGTCAGTGCCACACTGCTCCATACCCAAATAGCACAGGGAAAGAACAACCCTCCCAGGAATGTGGACAAGCCTATGATCAGGAGTAAGGTCAGCACCTCTGCTTAGAGAGGCCCATCCAGAACCCTCAGGATCCAGGGACTGAGGAGTGACCTTCTGGTTTCCTTGTGAGGCCGGAAGCTGATTCCGTGACACAGGGCTCCATACTCAGTGCCAGGAGAGAGTTGGTCTCCCAGGAGTGCCAACACACCTTAAAGAGGAAATACAAGAAAACACAATCAAACAGACAAAGGAAATGAACAAAATCATCCATGATCTAAAAATGGAAGTAGAAACAATAAAGAAATCACAAAGGGAGACAACCCTGGAGTTAGAAACCCTAGGAAAGAGATCAGGAGTCGTTGATGCAAGCATCACCAACAGAATACAAGAGATAGAAGAGAGAATCTCAGGTGGGGAAGATACCATAGAAAACATTGACACAACAGTCTAAGAAAATGCAAAATGCAAAAAGCTCCTAACCCAAAACATCCAGGAAATCCAGGACCCAATGAGAAGACAGAACCTAAGGATAATAGGTATAGAAGAGAGTGAAGATTCCCAACTTAAAGGGCCAGTAAATATCTTCAACAAAATCATAGAAGAAAACTTCCCTAACCTAAAGAAAGAGAGGAACATAAACATTCAAGAAGCCTACAGAACTCCAAATAGATTGGAC
>CM052722.1:2831237-2853390 GCA_028551405.1 Uromys caudimaculatus
TCCTGGGCATATACCCAGAAGATGCTCCAACATGTAATAAAGACACATGCTCCACTATGTTCATAGCAGCCATATTTATAATAGCCAGAAGCTGGAAACAACCCAGATGTCCCTCAGCAGAGGAATGGATACAGAAAATGTGGTACATTTACACAATGGAATACTACTCAGCTATTAAAAACAATGACTTCATGAAATTCCCAGGCAAATAGATGGAACTTGAAAATATCATCCTGAATGAGGTAACCCAGTCACAAAAGAATGAACATGGTATGTACTCATGAATAAGTGGATTTTAGCCCAAAAGTTCGAAATACCCAAGTTTCACTTTACAGTAACCGTTGGAATGAGTGTGAGTTCCCAGATGGAGGATTTGGAGAAGGGACTGAAGGAGCTGAGGGAGTTTTCAGCCCCATGGAGGGAGCAACAGTGTCAACTGGCCTGACCCCCTGGTGGTCCTGGAAACTGGACCACCAACCAAAGTATACACATGGAGGGAACCATGGTTCCGACCGCATATGTGGCAGAGGAGAGCCTTGTTGGCCATCAGGGGGAGGAGAGGCCCTTGGGCCTCAGGGTGTTAGAGGCCCCAGTATAGGGGAATGCCAAGGTGGGAAGACAGGAGTGGGTGGGTGGGTGGTTGGTTGGGGGAATACCCTCATAGAGGCAGAGGAGGGGGATGGAATAGGGGGTTTCCAAAGTGGAGACCTGGAAAGGGGGAAACATTTGAAATGTAAATAAAATATCAAAAAATAAAAATTAAAAATATATATATATATATAATATAAAAGAACATTTTAGCCATAAATATGTTTTTATTTTCAAAACTAAAAAAGGAATTCTCAAATAATGATAATCACACTTCAAACAATTTAGACTGTACATGCATATGGCTGGATATCTATGTAAAGTTTCAAAATCTTTCTGCTATTACTTTTTGTCTATATGACCATAATTGAATAATAATCATTTTTTAAAAAAGAAAATATTCCATATAGCAGATGGAGTTCATCACAGCTTTGTTGAGTTGCCATAACTGGGGTCACCATAAACAAGAATTGACACATGGGAAATTAATCTACCATGAAGGAAAGTAAACCAGCACAAGAAAGAAGAGAAGCAGACCCCATGAACACAAGATTAGAACTGTTGATTAAATGATCAACAATCTGCCTTCTGTACCCTAGATTCAACCAAAATGAGTTTTTTAAAATGGTATTTACACTAAACACGGACAGACTCTACTCCTTTCCATTATTACATACATATTACCATATCTCCTAAATACTTCTATATAACTGTTTGAAATGCATTTTTGTCAGATAATAATTGGATATGTTCAGGACAAATCACATGGTATTTCAATACACACATCTAATGCACAATAATCATATCATGTAATTGGCATATCCACCTCTTCAGACATTTCTTCATGTTTGAACATTCAGAATTCTTTGCCAGCTTGTATAAAACATAATTTTTGTTAGCCATGGCTGTTCTACTGTATTACTGAACATTAGGAATGTGTAACAATTATTTATGTAGCATTTATATTGTATCAGATATCATGGATACTCTAGTTTGCTTTCCACTGCTATGATAAAACACTGACCAATAGCAACTAGGGAAAGAAAGAACTTATATGTCTTATATGTCCCAATAATAGTCCATCAGGAAAGGAAGTCAGGGTGAAAACTCAAGGTAGGAACCTGTAGGCTAGAGTTGAAACAGAGACCGTGGAAGGATGATTCTTACTGAACCCCTCTCCATGGCTTTCTAAGCTTACTTTCTTATACAGTCTGGGACCATCTGCCCAGGGTTAGTACCACCCTGAATTGTGCCACCCCACATCAATCATTAATCAAGAAACTATGCTAAAAGTTTGCTGCAGGTTACTCTGATATAGGTATTTTCTCAGTTGGGCTTTCCCTCTTCCCCACTGACCTTAGCTATGTCAAGTTGACAGACAGACAAACGAACAAACAAAACAAAAAACCTAACCAGCACAACAGATAAACTAGAAGTGTAACATTCTATGCAAATAGTGTATTATTTTATAGAAGAGATTTGTGTACCCATAGATGTTTTGATTCTATTTTTAAAGGAAATATTCTGATATTTTCTCTTAAGGGAGACCCATGTTGACTAGCATAAGAAAATAAGTCTCGGTGATTAAAAAGTAAGTCTTATGAGATTATACTATAGTTTGACTTTAGAATAGTCTCCTAAGGCTCATATGTTTAAAGACTTTGTTCTTTGTCTCTGGATTGATGCTTTTGGAAGACAGTAGTTGCCCTTAGAAGTTGAGGTACGGTGGGAAGTAAGATGTCATTGGAGGCATGTATTTGAAAGGAATAAAAGGACCCTACTCCCTATCAGTGGCAAATAGTTCCTCGGTAAGGGGTGAGGTTGTGAGGTTGGTAGCACCTCCCCCATCTGTGCTGAATAGCTGTCTTGCACTTGTGTAGGTCTTGTGCAGGTAACCACAGCTGTTGAGTTCAAGAATGTGATAGCTATGCCATGTCCAGATAACAGCATTTTAGAGTGTTCCTCTCCATCCACGGGCTCTTACATTCTTTTAATTTCCTCTTCTATAGTGTTCTCTGAGCCTTGTGTGTGGAGAGGTTGGTGTAGATGAGCCATTTAGAGCTGATTACTCAGTCTCTTATTCTCAGCACTTAATTTATGCCTTTCTGCATTAACTACTGCCTATTGAAAAAAGGCTTCTCTGACTTATGGTATAAACATAAATATTTAGAAGACAATTGGACAACATGGCCATTATGATAGTTTGAATAATAATGACCCCCATAGGCTCATGTATTTGAATGGTTGGTCCCAGTTTGAAGACCTGTTTGAGAAGGATTAGTAGGTATGGCCTTGTTGGAGGAGGTTTGTCATTGGGGGTAGGCTTTGAAGTTTCAAAAGCTAATGCCTTTCCCAGTTAGCTTGTTCTATCTCCTACTTGTAGATTAGGATGTAAGTTTTCATCCTGCTCCAGTAACTCCCTGATTGCCTGCTGCCAGGTTCCCTGCTGGGATGGTCATGGAATCTAACACTTGAAACTACATGCAAGCCCCTAATAAAGTCTTTTTTCTATAAGCTTCCTAGGTCATGGTGTCTTGTCACTGGAATAGAAAAGTAACACAACTGAACAAAATAACAACAACAACTTCTATCTAAGGTCTACAACCTCCAAAGTCATAGGATTTTCACCAGGATTATAGTATCAGAAGTGAAATCCCCCACTGTGCAGCTGCCTCCAATACAACCAGAAATCATTATGAAGTAACTAGTTTCAGAATGGTCATACCACTATAACATATATATTATATATATTACATATATAATATAATATATTATAATATTATATTAAGTCTTCAGTACAATGCAGATCAAGTATCAGACATAGTAATGCTACAGAAACATCAAGTAACATAATAACTAATATAATATATTATAATATATAATACTATAACATTATCTTAATTTTTAAAAAGACCATGTACATCTAAAAAGAATAAATGAGTCTTTTATAAATAAAACTATGCATATTGGTATAAAATTTTCTATGTGTCATATGTAATCTCTTTAAGAAAGAATTTTAAGGACTGAAGCTTCATCTCAGTGGTAGTATGTTTGCCAGTATGTACAAGGATCCATCCCTTATACTGTAAGAACAAGGAAATTTCATATTATTATATTATTAGGAAAGTAGAGAATAGCCATATACCTTATCTCTTAAAAGAGTAAATCATTTCCATGGAGCTAGAGTTAGAGGCAGTTGTTAGCCACTGGAATGAATTTGGGTGCAGGGAACTAAGGTCTCAGTCTTCTGTAAGAGCAGTATTTTTTCTTCTCTGGTGAACTATGAGAACCATTTTACAATGTAATGTAATAGTTATAAAAATCTATGCCACCAAATAGCCATCATTGACTTATTTTGCTGGGGATGAAACTCACAGCCTCATGCATTCCAAGCAAGAGCTGTAGTATTGCTGCACACATCCCTCTCTCTAACCATCTTCTAAAAGCAATAGCTAAGGGTTCAAGGAGATACAGATGGAAACTCAGGCTAGTAGAAGTCTTTCAGTACAAAGCAGATCAAGTGTCAGACACAGTAATGATAAAGAAACATCAAGTAAAATAATAACTACTTACACCAGTGGTCCACATTGAACATTAGAGCACAATAGAGGCCTTCCCTCTCAATTGTATAAATATTAGATCACAAAGAAAACATCAGTAAGTTCTATGCCATTTGAAAGATTCTGAACCTCCCTCTTAGCACAGGGACAGCACAGCTATCAAGCTAGAATTAAAATAAAATTTAAACTCCATATATGCCTTCTAACTAGAAATTGAGAATCTATCAAACAACCATTGGGTTAAAAAAAACCACAGCAACCAAAAAAGTAATGAAAGTAGTAAATATCAGAGACTATTGGATACTTTGAGAGATCACTAGAAAATCTGTAGTTTTAAATACTTATATCAGTAAGTATAAATAAAATGCATGAATTGTGTTAACTTTCAAAGTCAGAAAAGAAAATTTGCCCAAAGAAACCATATGGAAGAAAATAATAAGTATGGAAGCAAAAGAGTAATGAAGTTTTAGAACAGAAAGTAGGCCAAACTGATGAAAGAAAAAAACACAACTCATTTGCCAAATTTTGAGCTTGGTATTTAGACTAAAAGCACTAAGTATAAAGGAAAATTACTGAGAACAAATAGTGAACCCTATAGTAGGTTTGGATTCCACACAAACCTAAATTAGATGCTTTTTACCTCATGGGTCTGGGAAGAAACTCAGGGTCATCTGTATACTAAGCAGAGGCATTCATTTGCCATAATATATGCCTTCTAACTAGAAATTGAAAATCTATCAAACCATCACCCAGTTAGATGTCCTAAAACTGTATAGAAGTATTTTAATCCAGCAACATGGCTGCTTTGGCAAGGGATCACATCAAAGAGCTTCTATCTTCTTCTTTGTTAGGAATGCAGACAAGCCCTGGATTAAAGTATGATCTGGCTGAAATACAGACATGTCCCTAGTACATACCTTTACTCTCAAACAATGTAGGTAAAGTTAGTTGGTAGAAGGAAGCAGCCATATTTGAAAGTGACTTCTAGTTTACAGGAAGACAAAGTTACAAATCAGAGAAAGATTTGACAGAATGAGTCAGAGATAAGATATGCCCAACTCTCATGAGAACAGACTGGAAAGAGAGGCTACTTGGGAGCAGGCAGAAAGAGAAGGGGAGAGGGGAGAGGGAACAGAGGGGAGAGAGGGGATTAAGGGGAGAGAGAGGACAGAGGGGGGAGAGGGGAGAGGGGTGAGGCAGTTTTTTACTGGGACAGTTTTACAGAGGCAGGTTGCAGAGAGAACAAGCTAGACATAGGTGAATACAGAATGAATCAGAGAATAAGAATAAGCCAGAAGATTAGAACAGATTGCTAGAGTTAGTCTGAGGCCAAGCAGAACAATTCAGTGATAAACTGAGAGAAACCAAATTGAATCAGTCTGCTTGGAGAGGAGTTTGAGCTGGTACAGCAGAGTTGACCCAGCCAGTCAGAGTTCAGAAGGAACTAGAAAGAGTGAGCTTATTCAGCAGTAAGCCTCAGAGGCTGAAAACATGAGATTGTATGGAGGCTAGAAGCTTCCAGAACTAGGCCTATGATAGCAGATGGAGGCAGTGAGCCTCCTAGAGGACAATTACATCTGAGGAAATCAAAGTTACTTTTATACAACTTCTTTTGTAGTCTTGTATTTGACAAATAAGTAAATGAGAATTTACTTATTTGTCAATGATCGTTCATCTCCAAGGCTTGAGACGCAGAAAGGGTAACACCAGGGCTGGGGACATGGCTCAGTAGATAAAAGACAAAGTCTTTGCTACACAGCTTAAGGACTAGAGTTTGGATCCCAATATGCACATAAAAAGCTGAGTAGAACTTGTGAAACTTGTATTCATAATCCTGTAACCATAAAGGAAGTAGAGATTGGATCCCCAGGGCAAGATGGCTAGTTATACTAGCCCCAACAGTGAGCTCTTGCTTTATAAAGGGACTCTGGCTCAGAATATTAAGTGGAGTATGATCCAGGAAGACACCAAACATCAACCCCTCATTTCTGAATACATGTGCACATGCATCCACACATGTATGTGAACATGTATACATATAACCACACACATACATGTGCTAAGGGAGAAACAAGAGCAGGCATTCTACTGTGCTGATTCAAAGTAAACATATCAGTGGAAACTCCTGGCTTGTGACATATTTCTTTCTGTGCACCAGTATCTGTTTTTCTTTTTATTGACAAAAACTCAATATAGTACATCTTATCTCAAGTGAACATCATCAGTTATGGTAAGATTATAATGTCATGTGTTTGCTTCTTTGCTGAACTAAGGAAATATAACCTTTCTCTTGTGGCATACCTCAAAGGAAATGGTAGTTATCACAAAGTGGAGGACTTTTTCCTCTAGTATCTGATTTACTCTCTTGAAAGACATCAAGATCAGGAAAAAATAACAACAACAACAACAACAACAACAAAACAGACCCAAAAGCTACAAGAGCTATTCCAGATTAAAGGAGACTAACAATTCATGAAAACTAAGAGCCAAACATGATGTTGGAATGGATTCTGGACAAAAGGATATTATTGGGAGAGTTGACAAGATTTACAGTTTAGGTAAGATAATGGTGACTTCAGGTTTACAATAAGAAAGTCCAAGTATACAGAAAATGATAAAACCAATGTACTAAGAGACAAAAGAGTTGAATCTGGATGAAGTGTAAACGGGAGTTAGTTGTACTATGTTCTAATGGTGGTCCTGTGCTTTCTTGGCAAACATCCTACACTGAATCACATCCCTAGCCTGTTTATTTTGTTTGTTTGTTTACATTTTACTTTGAGATAAGGTCTCCATAAATAGCCTAGGCTGGCTTTAAACTCACTAGAACTAGTGAACCCCTTGCCTCAGTTTCCCAAGTATCACCATTCTGTGATAACAGGCTGAGCTTCTGTTGCTACAGCTCTCATAGTGTCTTAGTCAGTGTTCCATTGCTGTGAAGAGACACCATGACCAAGGCAACTCTTATAAAGAACAACATTTAATTGAGGCTGGCTTACAGGTTCAGAGGTTCAGTCCATTATCATCAAGGCAGCACATGGCAGCACTCAGACAGGCATGGCAAGGGAAGAGCTGAGAGGTCTACATCTTTATTTGAAGGCCGCTAGAGGAAGACTGCTTGCGGTCAACCACTGGACTGAATGCAGTGTCAGTTGGAGAAGGGACTGAAGGAGCTGAGAAGGTTTGCAGCCCCGTGGGGGGGAGCAACAGTGTTAACTGGCCCGACCCTCCGGAGCTCCTGGTGACTGGACCACCAACCATAGTATACACATGGAAGGACCCATGGCTCCAGCTGAGTATGTGGCAGAGGAGGGCCTTGTTGGACATCAGTAGAAGTGGCCCTTGGTCCTGTAGGGGTTCAATGCCCCAGTGTAGGGGAATGCCAGGGCAGGAAGGTAGGAGTGGGTGGGTGAGTGAGCACCCTCATAGAGGTGGGAGGAGGGCGGATGGGATAGGGGGTTACCAGATGGGAGACCTGGAAAGGGGATAGCATTTGAAATGTAAATAAAGAAAATATCCAATAAAAGAAAAAAAAGAAAGTCTCTCAAAGCCTACCCCCACAGTGATACACCTACTCCGACAAGGCCACACCCACTCCAAGGCCACACCTCCTAATAGTGCCACTCCCTGGGCCAAGCATACGGAAACCACCACACCTAAAATTTTTAAATTAGTTCACTTTAGAAAGTAACAAAGAAAAGTAATTTCAAAAGCATTTAGGAGAACCTGGGCTTGGTGACATATATCTATAATCCCAACATTAAAGAGGTAGGGGCAGGAGGACTAACAGTTTCCCAGTTTGAGTCCAGCCTGAGTTATGTGGTGAGACTGTCTCAAAATATCCCCAAAGCAAACAAGAGAAGAGGTTTATGTCATTCACTGCATTACTGTTAATAATTAGTAAAATAAATGAAAACAGTAATTGTCGACAATAGATGACAGCAGATTTGTGTTCTAATCATAGCATGCACATTAGATGGATGAACTATTATTCACATGTGTCAACATGTAAAGATCTCAAAAATAAAAACCATAGGTGAAAAGAACAGGCAGGAGGGGCGTGGGTTATTCTGGTTGGAGTGCATGTCCGTGGCAAGGAGTGTGTGGGAGGAAAGTCAAAATGTACACTCTATAAACATAGAAAATAGAGATGGAGATTGTTGAAGAACAATTTCTGTCTTTGAGGAATTTTCAGGCATTTAATGGAAATTCAAGTAAATAAATGATTACCATGTAGGAGGAGGAAGGCACAAGTAGTGTGTATTATGCTTAATGCAGTTGGAGGAGGAATACAGAGGGAGCTGAAGGAACGAACATTCATTTTCCAGCAACAGCAAAACCTTTTTGTACCTCCCTTTCACACTAAACTAAGTCCTGGAACAAGAAGTTACCTTGATGAAGCATGGGAAGACAGGCGTGTTTCTAGAAGACAGAATGATTTGCAAAACCTCCGAAGATCCTGGTGGAAACAGCTAGAGGTTTCTTGAAGCTGGAACAGAGGAGGGGAGGGTCACAGCAGTAGCCACTACAGATGAAAAGTGTTCCTTTGGTAAGGGCTCTAGGCCTGGCTAGGGAGTTTGATGGCCTGTAGGGGAAGGAAGGCAGCTTCGTGAAGCAGAGAGTAACAACTGCAGCTTGAATTTCACAAAGGGAGGCTCTGTAAGCATGATCAGTTGTCCCCACCTCCACTTCTAAGGAAGAGAGTAAGGCAAGCCATATTTGGGGGTAGGGGTCTTAACAGAAGGAGCAGAAGGAGTGATAAATACACTAAGGTGTCCAGCCAGCAGGGTTGTGGGGCAGTTAACTGGAGGTTTTCGTTCTAGGCATCTGGGTGCCTGGTGGAGCAGTCTTGATTTTTGTTTTTTTGGCATAATCTCACAGTGATGCCCAGGTTGGCTTGCAACGCAGGCAGTCCTGCTATGCTGCCTGACCATGCTCCTGGCCACTGTTGATTGGACCTTAGATTTTCCACACTTAAGTCATATATGAAAGGATCAGAGGAAGGATTGAAAGCCATTACCTTTGGAATGGGTTTCCCTGTAGGGGATGAGTGGTTTTAGATTCATCTCAAACGTTTGAATTAAAAAATAGAGACTGGTGTAAATGCAACGCAGCTCTGTAAGCTCACAGGCGTCAGATTTCTGTACATTTCTGGGCATTTTAACTACATTTAATGACAAAATGGCAAAACGATGCTGTGTCAAGATTTCGTGAGCTGAAGGTCACAGGAGGATATGAGCTCTAGAAAAAAGGAGTGAAAGCACAAAACAGCGTAACTGAAAACCTAGCACTCACTGTGCGCGTGCGGAAGACCGGTGGGGTCAGAAGCAGGCTGCTTCCGCTGATGGGCGGGCAGAGAAAGAAGATCGGCAGGGGGGTGGAGAGAGACGAAAGGGCCCTGGGGGAATCAGCCCCGCCCCCACCTCCACACTGTCTCGCCTCACCCCCTCCCAGGCCTTGGCTCCGCCCTAAGACCCTTACCCTACCCAGCCTATCTTAGCCCCTCCTCCTTCCATGACGCTATCTCCGGTCTCCAGGTAACGCAGGGGTCAAACAAGCGGCCGTTGAGGGCCTTCACTATCCATCTCTCTCTGGTCGGACCCTTGATCCTCATCGGACGTTGAAAGCCATGGCTCTTCCGCTTCTGCCTGGCAACAGCTTTAACCGCAATGTGAGTAGGCAGGAAGCTCAAGGTACTGGCCAGATCCTGCGGTTTAGACAGGATCTGGGAGTGTTCATCTCCCTAGATCCTACCTGCGAGCTAGCTCCTGCCCTTTACTTCTGTGTGCTGAGTACACCTAAAACATCATGTTCCCTTGTCCCTTTTCCTCAAAGTGCATCCGAATGCTTTTTCTACATGACATCTAAGTACAGGTAGCAGGGCCATCCAAAGTAGTTGGTGACAGTGATGATAAAAAGAAACAGAGTGTTTAATGTATGTGGGGTACTGTGCTTTAATCGCCTCGGGTATTCTCAACAGCTGTTTGAATTAGATCCTTTTGTTCCCATTTCCAGCTGAGGAAACTGAGGTCTTCGTGGTGATGCTAGTTTTCTTTCAGGCAGATGGTCTTTATAACCTACGAGTCTAATTATTATCTTTAGTACATTGTGTACAAAAACATAAACTTTGGTACTAAATAAAAGAAACCCAGAAGGAAGCACGGCAGATAGGGAATCCTTCTATTAACCTATAAAGTTTAGTGTCACACTACTGAGACGGGTACCTAAACCTGGAGACAAGATGAAAGCACAAAACCAAAACATCACAGTCCCCTAGAACATCAAAGAACTTAGCAATAAGTAGCCACATACCTAACAGGAAAATTAGTCAGGCTTTTGTTTGCTAGGGGTTACTGCCTTTTGCTTGGGTTTGCCAGTGTCTTTAGGAGAAGGTGTTTGTAAGCCTCAGCTCAAAGTTTGCAAAACAGTCAGTACAACGAATTGACAGATTCCGAACAGTGTCTGTGTCTGAGTTGCAGGCTGTAAAGGGCAAGTATTTTTGTAGATGTTCTATTTAAGGTTGATTTTGAACCCCTCACATCAGCTAGTCTGTTCAACTTTGAACAATGGCTTGTGCATTTCATTTCTTGGCTGATGTAAGTTAGGGGCTGGCCTCTGAAGTAATGCAATGCTCTTTGGAAAGATTAAGTCAGCCAAATAAGAAAGGTTCCAAGAAGGAGGGCATGAAAAAAGATTCCAGAAATAAAGAAGCATGCTGTGCAGAAGTAATTTTAATAAAAAATGTAAGCAGAGCCTACAGCTTTTGGCTCAGCTATGCTTCTGATTACTGATGCCCACTGCCTGCAGAAGGATCTCAGCTTTCACATGCAGCGATTAAGGGTGGGAAGGGAAAAAGAGTGTTTGGATGAGATATTTTAAAATCAGCAACATAGTACTGAGTGTACTTTGCTTTTTATAAAACTTTTTTATTGGGAAGAATAACACATGTACAGAAAAAATGCACAGTGGATGATCACAAAACGAACATCAAGAAATAGAATACTTCCACTACTCTAACAGCAGCCCCTTGACTATGCATGCCTTTTTTAGCAGTTAAAAATAAATGTTCTGAATATTACCTGGGACCTACTATTACTAAAATATTACTTGTTGCTTTAGATTCAAATTTAACTAAGCAGCTTGTATTTTATGTGGACCTCTATGACCCTTTCCACACCCTGTTAACCCGTACACCATTCTACAAATGAAACTAGTTTTCACTTTTGTCACTGTTAGATTTGGCTTCTTTGGCACCTTTTATATGTGGAAATACCCTGTGCTTTCTGTTCTGTGCCTTTTTGTTCAGCATTGTGTTTGTGAGAGTTGTCCATGTGGATAATGCTTCATTGTATGAATATGTCATGTATATAGACCCCTCTGGTTAGTTTATTCTTGATAGCTTCTTTGCGGCTTTTACAAATATTCTTGCTATGATTCTCTTGTTCATTTCTTTCGGTGTGATTGCTCGATTGTATGGCACTGATACGGAGAGCTTTAGTGAACCCTGCAAAGTCATAATTCTCATTGCCACCAGCATTTTTTTTTTTACTTAAGTGTTTTTGTTTCTAAATGCCTATATTGTTTAGTCTTTTAAATTTTACATATTTTGGTCAGTAGCTATACTGCAATTCTTTGCAGTCTCAAAGATTTATTTTTAATTTTTAAAACTTATTTATATGTGTGTTTGCCGCATGTGTTCACGTAGAATGCAGAGGAGGGGATCAGACACTTTGGAGCTGGAATTACAAGGGAACTGTGAGTCCTTGAGGGTCCTGGAAACCAAACTTGAGTCCTCTGGAGAGCAGCAAGCACTCTTAACCACTGAGCCATCTCTCCAATCCACCCAGCCCCACTTTTGTGGATTTAATATGCATTTCCCTGACTTCTAGTAAGCTTGAACATTCATTTTTATACATCTTTAATCCCTGCACTCAGGGGCAGAGGGGCAGAGGCAGGTAGATCTCTGTGAGTTTGAGGCCAGCCTGGTCTACATAAGGAGTTTGAGGACAGCCCAGGCCGCAGAGAGACCCTTATAAAATAAAAGATTCTCTATCTTTTGTTTTTGGGTCTGTCTCCCTCCAGTCTGTTTTTAAAACATCAATTTCTTAAAAGTATTTGCCATCTTTCTCTTTGCTAAATAGATAGTAACCTACTCTGCTTATTCTCTTTAATCTTTTTTATTTCATTTTAATGGCACATCTTGAAAGTCACTTAATAGGATATAGAGCTAGGCCTCATTGCTTTTCACAGTGATAGAGCTACCCTATTGTGTGCACTTAACAACAGTTTATTCAGCCTATCCACTTACTATTTCTAATCTTTTGCTGTTACAAATAATTCTATAATACATCACCAAAGTTATACTTCAAAAGGAAGCTAGCACATAGTGTGGGGAAAATATTTTCAAGCCATATATCTGATAAGGGATTTAGAATTGGAATATATAATCTCCATAACAACAACTACAATAATAAATCTAATTAAAATGGGGAAGTAGTTAGAATAAACATTCCTCCAATGAGAATATAGAAATAGCAAATATGCATGTAGAAACATGCTCAATAGATTTACTTATTGAAGGCATGCAAATTATTAAAACTACAATAAGATAACACTGTAGACCTATAAGGTGACTGCAGAAAAAAAAGATAAAGGTTGTCGAGGACATAGAGAAATCAGTGGCAGGATTGTGAAATGCAGCTGCTAGTGCTGTAGAGAACAGTCTGGTAGCTTCTGAAATGGTTATATACAGTTACTGTATTACACAGCACTCCTAAACATCTACCCAAGGAAAACCATGTTTATGAGAGAACTTTTCATACTATAATAATAATAATAATAATAATAATAATAGCCTAAGATTGGCCTTCAGCCATTGTACATGTTAAACAAAGCACACAGAAGCAAATATCCCCATCCTTTGTAATGACTCAAAATAGAAATAACCTATGACTTTCAACTGGTTGGTGGAAAATGAAAGTGTGGTTTCTACACAAAATCAAATGGTTTTAAATTTTCTCTTGGATTTTAGAGATAGATTCTCAGTGTACCTCAAATTGTCTTCATACTTAATTTGTAGGCCAGGCTGACCTCAAACTTGCAATCTTTTTGTTAGGATTAGAGGCATATGCTATCATGCTCGGTGCTAGAATACTACTCAGCCAAAAAAGAAATGTGGGACTCATATATGGTACCATCAGCATAGCTGAACCATCAAAGAACAATATGTAAAAGACCCTGTATTATATATATGATCCTGTTTGTGTAAGATGTGAGTAGCCTGATATATAGGAGGAAGGAGTAGATGAGCGTTTACCTTAGGCTGTGTAGGGTAAGAGGTATGATGAGGACTGGCTGCTATTGAGATTTCCTGTGAGGATGATGAAAGTGTTCTAAAATTAGATTCTCATGATGATGCACAGCTCTTATTTTATCAAACCACACTGAATTGCTCATTTTGAGTTGGTTAATTTGATGATACTTTATAATACAAAATAAAGCTATTATAATGGTTTGGATAAATGTCCTCCAAAGGCACATCTAACAAAAAGGCTTCATACCCAGACCATAGTGCTATCCAGAGGTGGTAGGATCTTAAAGGGATTAGGCCTAGTGGACAGAAGTTAAGCCATTGGGGGAATAATTACCAAAAAAAGATATTGGAACCCCTGCCTCTTTTTCTTCATTTTCTTGCTTCCTGGCCACCAGGAAAATGAGCAAGTTTTCTCCACATGCTCCATGCCATGAGGTTTGGCATCCTCACAGGCTCTAACATAATGGAACCAACCACCCACAGTCTGAAACCTCTAAAATTGTAAGCTTTTGCTTCCTATAAGTTGATTATCTCAATACTTGATATTGTAACAGAAGCCTAATAAGATAGGGGGTTTCTGGGGGAGGGGGAACTGGGAAAGGTGATAACATTTGAAATGTAAATAAAGAAAGTGTCCAATAAAAAAATAAAAAAAATAGTTATTCGATGGCATTGGTAACAGGACACTGCTGGGAAAACAAAACAATTGGTGTCTATTATGCCATAACACTGGATGTATTTTTTAATTTCTAAAAGTTATTTTGTCACTCTATGTGTACATGATTTTGTTTGTGTGTTTGTGTATACATGTGAGTGTGCATGCACATGTTGTAGGGAGGCCAGAGGTCAACACTGGATATCTTCCTCAAAAACTCTCCATCTTTTTTCAGGGTCTCTCATTGAACCTGAAGTTCATTCCTTGGGCTAGAGTGGTTGGCCAGGGATTCTCTTGTCTCTTGCCTTCCCAGCAATGGGATTATAGGCACATACTACTTGCACCCAGCTTTGTACATGGGTGTCCTAGATTTGAACTCAGGTCCTGATACTTGCACAGGATGCTTTTGATGTAAAGAATTATGTCACTTTGCTCCCAGTAGCTATTGAAATGTTATCATTTTTGACTGAGCCACCTCTCTTTTTCTTCTTCTTCTTGTTTGTTTTGAGACAGGATCTATGTGCCCCATCCAGGCTTACCTTAAACTTACTATGTTGCCCAAGTTGACCTGTGTGCTACCATGCCTGGTCTGGGCCACCACTTGAAGCTCCTCTCCATACTTTGAAAATCAGATAATATTCTGATGATAATCCTAAATGTTAATTTGGACCCCAGAAATGAGAGCCCCTTTGCCTACATTTTAAATTGCATATCAAACATGCAACATCATATTGCATTTTGCACTGTACTTCAAAGCCCTGCCATCTAGGATATATTGGCATAGGTACATTTATGTCTGTGTCCTTGGCCATGGATTTAATGTGACCAGCTGACAGTGTCCCTGAAGGTATCCAGGAAGGGAAGCAAACTCCTCAAAGAGATAATGAAAACCCAGTGCATGTTGACGTTGTCAACCTGGATCAGACTTCTGGGACTCTAGTGCCAGGTAGTTCGTTGTCAGTATATTTAAAGCACGGTGCCATTTGGGAAAAGGTTTCCAGGCAACAACCAGTCCAGTCAGTCTGCACAATAAAACTTAAGATGTGACTACATAGAAACTATTTTAGAAAGTACACGTGTCTATGAGTGTGGGTTCTGTAGCTTAAAGGCCTAGAATCTAGTGTGGTTTCTGACCCATAGCATAGATATCAGCAGGCCATAAAGTACTTGTGACATTTCCTCTAAGGATGAGTAATGGTCTAAGGAGGGAAGAGTCTGGGATAATCACTCTCAGGAATTTGCGTGAGGTCTGCTTGTACAGCAAAGGTTACCAGGTCCTTAACAACCTCCACTCTCAGCCTTCTGGGTGGAATGTAGGTATTTGATTTTATCTACACCATTAGGTGACACCCCTGTAATTAACATTCTTGGTTCCCTTAGTGCTTCTCTGTGAGTGCAAGGACCTCTGTGTCCCCAGAAACCAGCTGTCTCAAGTTTTTACCTCTGACTTTTGCACAGTGATGAACTGTAACCTATAAGCCAAATAACCTTTCCTCTACTAAGTGACTTCCCTGCCCCTCTCCCCCAGGTTATTTTATGACAGCAACAGAAAGCAAACTAGAACATTCCTCAAATAGCCATTTTGATTTAAATTCTTCCTTGCTCTTCTCATCATTACCTCTTTTTGCTTCTTGGGAGTAAGAGTTTGGAGCTGGCATGCTGACACCCTCAGATTTTAGCTTCTGACCTAGGACTCTGCTTAAATTGAGTTTGTTCACCTGTAATGAGGCAGTAGTTCTCAGCTGATGTAGAAACCATGATCAGTTGCTCTTTGGGTTACCTCTTGGTGCTTTACTTATTACAAGACCCGTCCTGAATTGTCCATTGTCTCTCTACTTTCAGTGACCGTGGTTAAGAACTACACAGGGGCAAACAGAGCTTGAAAAGATCATGTCCAGAGTGAACATCTCACTGTTGTCTTCCACTGCTGCTAGGGAACAAAATAAGCCTTATTTGTACAGTAGTAATAGAAAGGGAAAAGAAAGTAATTTGTCTGTGTTGCCTAAATATGCTGCATGGCTGTCTTAGTTGATTTTTTGTTGCTGCTGTAAACACCATGATCACAAGCAACTTGGGGAGGAAACTATTTTACCTCGAAACTTACAGTCCTTCGTGAAGGGAAGTTGGTGTAGGAACCTGACACCATGGCTTGCTCAGCCTGCTTTCTTATATCATGCAGGTGGTACCACCCCCTGGTGGTCTAGGCTCTTTCCCATCAACCATTAATCAACAAAATGGCCTACAGACTTGCCCTGATAAGAATAATTTTCTTAATTGAGTTTCCTTTTTTCAGATGACCCTAGCTTGTATCAAGTTGACAAAAACCAACCAGAACAATGGCTTTTGGAAAGCTTGGCTTAGCCAAAGTGGCTAGGGCAGCATCCAGATGTTCCTATGCAAGTTATAACTCAAAGCAACTTGTTGGTGGTATGGTGAGGGATATTTGTGGGGTGAGGACAAATGGACAAGGAACAGGGGGAATCAACCTAGAGCAAGAGTTGGGTCAAGACCTGTCCAATCCCCAGAAGTCTCTTCCTGAGATTGGCCACAGGATTACTCCTCCCTGCCCAATGCACATAGCCCGTGCCACTAATTTTTGTTCTTCTCAGGATGTCATGTAGCTCAGTAGACAGGTTAAACTTCCTCTCCCCTTATAAAGTCAAGTTCAGTAGCACCTGGAATTGCTCCTTATGCAAATGAGGCACCCCAGCACCCTGACCCCATTCAAAGATGGTTTGCATATGCTTGGCCCTGGGCGTGGCACTATTAGGAGGTGTAGTCTTGTTAGAGTAGGTGTGTCACTGTCGGTGTGGGCTTTGAGACCCTCTTCCTAGCTGTCTGGAAGTCAGTCTTCTGCTAGCTGCCTTCAGAACAAGAGGTAGAACTCTCAGCTCCTCCAGCCCCATGTCTGCCTGGACACTGCCATGCTCCCACCTTGAAGATAATGGGCCAGCCCCAATTAAATGCCATCCTTATAAGAGTTGGCTTGGTCAAGGTTTCTGTTCCCAGCTGTAAAACTCTAACTAAGAAAATGGTGTACATTATCCCTACCCACTCCCAAAGGTTTAAGTAGCCTTTGTTCCCCCATTAAATGAGCTGTTTTACTGAAGCTGTCTCCAGAGAGTCTGTTCTTGTAATACAGTTTCCTGAGGTCTCTTATGCTCCTGGCCTTCGGTTTCCCTTACCCTCTAAAGATATGCTGGATGCAATAGGGTGGGGAATCAGAACCTGGATGACAGATATTATTTTCTTAGTGAGGGATAGTTATTTCCTTCCTCATGGTGTATTGTTTCACATTTGCTGGGAGCAGCAGATAGTTTTTATGCACACTCGTCAGTGGAGACTCTTGGGGAGAAGTGTTCCCACAGTGTGACTCCAGAGCTCCCTAGCACAAATTCAAAGGATTTCCTTTGTCATCTCCTCAGGTGTTGACTGTGCAATACAGCTGTAGAAAGAACAGATGCAGCTTTCTAAGGTTGGAAAGATTGCCCAAAGCAGGGCCAAGTGAGAGGTGGGCATTTTTACTCCTTCCTTACCTAGGCTACAGCATGTTCAGTTTTGATCTGGCAGCACCAATATCACACACAAGTGGCTGGCTCGACCACTTGAAGGGTAGATTCTTTGCTGCTTTTCTAGTGCTATAACTGGTATCTCAGAGGGAATGTCTAGAACTCAACATGGGTCCTCTGAAAGAGTAGCAGGTGCTCTTAGGCTCTGAGCCATCTCTTCAACCCCTTTGCTTTTTGTATGTGATTGAAAATTTTATTTGTAGGTTTCTAGGAAGAGATGTTAAAAAATAATACATAGCAGTTATATATGCCTTTTGATCAGTTTCCTCCAATGACAACATCCTGGAAAATGATGGTATTTTATCTCAGCCAGTATGCTGACATTGATACCATCTGCGATTCTGACTTTAGAGGTTTTTTTTTTTCAACTTGGCTTAATTCTCTGGAGCTTTACTAATTTTTTTTACCACACAGCACTAAACTCAAATGTTTTGTGTGTGCTCCATGATTTCTGTAATCATTTGCCTGTTTAAGGATATCTGGGACGGTTTTAGCTTTTTGGCTATTGGGGATAAAGCTTCTATGAATGTTCATGTACAACAATTTGTGTAAACAAGTTTTTAAAATATATTTATTTATTGTGTGTGTATATGCATGTGTGGGTGCATGCATGCCACAGCACACGTGTTAAAGGACAACTTTCAGAAGTTGATTTTCTCCTACCATGTGAGTCCTGGGGATCCAACTCAAGTTCTCAGGCTTGGTGGCAAATGGCTTTACCCACTGAGCCATCTCACCAGCCTGTAAATGTAAGTTTTCATTTCCCTGGGATAAAAAACTAAGAATACAATTCTTGGATCATATAATAATACTGTCAAATTTTATAACAATACTGTCAAACCACTTCTGAGATCAGATACCATATTACGTGGCCAGTGGTGATGTATATGTGATCTACTTCACCCATAACCAGGTTAACATTTAGTGTTGTCATTTACTTTACCTAGCCTGTAGGAATAGTGTTAGTATTGATGTTATTTATTTTCTTGGTTTTTGTCAACTTTATACTATCCTGGGCCATCCTGGACACGGGAATTTCAATTAATAGCATGAGGTCATCAGATTGGCACTTAGGCAAATTTGTGGGGTATTTCCTTGATTAGTGATTGATGTGGGAAGGACCCAGCCTACTGTAGACAGTGCCATCCCTGGAAGGTGGTCGTGGGTTGTATTAAAAACAAAATAAAACAAAAAGGCTTACTAAGCCATGGGGAGCAAGTCAGCAAGCAACATTCCTCATGCTCTCTGCTCTTATCCAGGTTCCTGCCTTGACTTCCTACCCTATTTTCCTTTTGAGATAGACTGTGATTGGGACATGTAAGACAGATAAGCGTTTTCCCACCCACGTTGATTTTGGTCAGAATGTCTTATAGCAAGAGAAATCAAACTAGGATACATAGAATGATAGCTCAGTCTCTGGTGGTTAATGAATTGAATATGTTTTCATATACTTATTGGCCATTTATAGCTCTACCTTGGTGAAATGTCATGTTGTGTTTTGCTCATTTCTAACTTTTTTAACTGCTGACTTTTAACAATTCTTTGGGTGGGATATAGTTTGCACAGATCGTCTCTCAGTCTACAACTTGTCTTTTTCAACCCCTTTAACACTGTTTTGGGGCAAAAGTCCCAAATTTTACTTTGAATTATGTTTCCGTGTGTATATGTGCTCATGCATTTATTTGTGTAGACATGCATGGACATCAAAAGACAACTTGTGGGAATCACTTCTCTCCTTTCACCATGTAGGTCCCAGAGATTGAGTTCACATCCTCAAGCTTGGGCAAGCCCCTAACCCATTTCCTAACCCCTAGCATAGCCTGGCCTATGCTAAGATCTTTCTGCTCAGCCCTATAGCCTAAGAATGTCTCTTTTTTCAAATAGTTTTGCATTTTTAATTAATGTTTATGACTCACTTAGTCAATTTTTGTGTAAGGTATGAGGTTTGGATGCTCAGTTTCCCAGAACAATTGGTAAAAAGGCCTGAATTGCTTTTTCATCTTTGTAAAAAAAAAAAAATCAGTAGAGCATGTGTGTCTTCTGGCCACTTCTTTCTGTTCTATTGACCTCTGTCCTTCTGTTTCTCGTTGCCATACTATTTTTATTTATTTATTTATGCTGTTGCTATTTAGCAACGTTTAATGTCATGGTCAGTGATTGCTTCTACTTTGCTTCTGTTAAGATTTTTCTTTCTGTCTTACTTTTTCCAAAGGATAAAGAAAATCATCATTCAGACCACAGAATGATCTTACTCCGTTAAAATAACGTCTGGGCGTAGAGCTCGGTGGGGGGCATTTGCCGAGCATACATAAGGTCCTTGGCTCAAGAGAACAAAAACCCATTCTAGAATCTCAAAACAAACTTCTGAAAGCAAGGCTAAGGAAACAAGTGCATTGTTCACATTTGAGGAGGGATTTTTAAATGGAGATTGTCATGGGAGAAGGAATTTAGAGGTGGAGACACTAATTAATCAAGTATAGTGAACTTTTGATTTTAATTGACTTTAGGAGAAAGCCCTGGAATTATTCTCTTTATTAGCTAGTGCCTTGAGTTGAATTATTTAGAATGGAAAAAAATCAGGACATTGGGGAAGATGCAACACATCTCTTTAGGTCTTGACTTAAATTTTACTTTTTTTACTTTCCCAATTGAAATACAATATTAACTATATAAAATAGTTTTATTGCTATATTGAGCTGATAGCTAAGAATCACATGCACATTTTTCTAAGATTTTTAAAGAGAGGAAATTTTGTTTAAGAGTATTGGAGGATTTTTTTTACATGCTTTTTTAAATTTCATGTTTGGGCTTACTTAATGGTAGCTTTCATGCTCTTATGGTCCTGAGCTCTAACATTTGACAGTTTGTTGTTGTTTTCTTTGGACAATTCACAATAGTTCTGAATGACTTCTTTATAAAAGTGTAAGACAAAAAAACAAAAATGAATTTCTAAAACAAATATATTAAGTCAGGAGGAAAGACCCATAGTCCTCTTCGAATAGAAGGAAACTAGTCCAGAGTATGATCAGATAGATATACCTAATACTAATAATTTTTAGATAATTCTATGTTAGAAATTAATTAGATGCTGTCATACAGTGTCTCAGACCTGTAATCTCAGTATTTATTAGGCCAAGGCCAGAATGATCCTGGATTCCAGACTAGCCTAGAGATACAGGCAGACTCTGTCTTCAAACTATAAAAAATAGGCTTTTGTTTTGTTTTGGTTTTTTGGTGTTTTTTTTTTTTTTAAAGTGTTGTTAGGACAGCATGATGGCTTAGCGGATAGAGGTGCTTGCCACCATGCTTGTTGTTTGATCCCCAGGATCCACATAGTAGCAAGAGAGAACCAGTTCCCTCAAATTGTTGTCTGACTTCTGTACATGTGCACCTGCCATGACATGAATGGTAGTATGTCTCCTAACAGTGTTCCTGCACACACACACACACACACACACACACACACACACACACACACACACACATTCTAGAAGAGCATCATCACTATTTATTGCAAAATATATTTTTTTCTGCAGTGGTGACTCCTGGGCATTGAATAAGGGCCCAGTTATTGCCAGTCAAGCACTATATCGCTGAGGTACATCTCGCCCCTGAAATGCTAAATATTCTCTGGTCTTCTTCAGTTCCTACATTTCTAAAACTGGATAGCATAGAAGGGATTCTCTAGAACTGCCTTCTCATAAATGCTGAACTTTTAAGGAATCGAATCTGTTACTTGACCCATCTTTTTCTTTCAAGATCATAGCAATCCTTTTGCCAAAATGTCAAAAGCACTTGTCAAAAGCAAAAGTGACTATTCAACTCCAATGAGTTAAACAAAGGAAGAACGTCTCCTTTTCTGCAACAAGGCACCAAAGAATATAAGAACTGGTGCTGAGTAGACAGCATAGTTGGTAAAGTGCTTACGACATGAACATGAAGATGTTGTGCAAACCCCCAGAATCCTGCATGTCTGTAATCCTGATGCTGAGGAGAATCTCTGGGGTTTTCTGAATAGTCACTCTAGCTAATTGGTGATCTCTAGGTTCAGTGAGAGTCCATATCTTAAAAAAATAAACTGGAGACATAGATGGGAGAAGGGCTCACAAGGCCCCATCCCTATTTGAGAGGTATTGGTAGTTGCTGGCTACTAGGGAAAGGTTAACCCATTTTCTTCAGGAGTGTGGTCTCTCCTTGGAGGTAGATGGATGTGATCAAAATGCATTGTATACATGTATGAAATTCTCAAAGAATACATAGATAAACAAAAGTTTTAAAATAAGTTGGAAAAACCATTGAAGAAGACATCTTATACTAACCTCTATACATATACACATATATCACATATGCATTACATGTACATTACATATACATTATGTGTACATGTGCATATGAATATACACTACATATACATCTCACACACACACACACACACACATATATATATATATATATATATATATATATA
>CM052722.1:2853490-2874896 GCA_028551405.1 Uromys caudimaculatus
TGAGATTAAGAGATCTGAGTGTTTCTAGAGTGCCTGGAACAGGACTAGAAGCTTTATTAGCCATTATAGCAAAATAAATGTTACTTGCACCTGCAGAAATGGGTTTTTAGCTCACTGTGAACTACCTAGTCAGCAGTCAAGTTCACACCACAACCTATGTATGAGAGTATTAACTCTCCATAGTATCTTCTCAAACATAATTTCCTATGCATCTAGGAAATGCTCCTCTATCTAGTTGGGTCTGCCTCTTGTCTCAAACATATCCAGAATTATATTTCTTATTCTACAAGATAATGTCAAGACTCACCTGAAGATTCTAAGTGGAGTCCTTTGAATTCCTATGTCCTTTAGCCATATGCTATTTGTTATACTTGGTTACCAAAAAGGAAATCTTCAAAAAGAAGGTATATTTAATTTCACAAGTGATTGACTGTATCTGTATCAGACCCTGTTAATCCAACTGGTCGAGAATAAGACTACTACTACAAAATAAAGCCACATTTGAAGCAAGCCTTAATTAAATATTGGCCAGGTGAATGAGCTCTGGCCAGGTCCATCTCTGGGTTTCCAGAAAGTGGCAGAGTCATGTTTTACAGGGACATAAAAAAGCAAAACCCATAATTCACTGCATTTCCTATTGGGTTCAATCAGTGGCAAGCATACATCCTAACCTACTTCTTGCCTGTGTACCTTCTGCCTACATCCAGTGAAGGACGATTATACATCCTGACATATTTCCTGTCTGTTGTGCCCAGATTTCAGGGTCCCCAAAGACTACCAGGAGCCTGAATCTGTATACAAAAGCAAAGAGCCTTTATTCAAGCTTAAGATCTGCTGCCTCAGACTCCTCCAATGTAGCAGATTCATGCTGAGAGCCCCAACCTCAATTAGGCAGGGTTTTTATACTAATTTGAGCTGGGAATGGGAGGCTCCAGCCTTGCAGTTGCCTTATTTGGCAAGGGGTATCTTGATGCATGGGGATTGGTCAGTGATGACTTCAGCCAGCTTGAGCAATTTATCTATAATTTCTGAATTTTAGGCACTTTTCCGCTATTCCCTGATTGGCTTGGTCCCAGGGCAGGTGTTTCTTCCAGGTGTTTCCATTAACTAGAGTTCAAACTGAGAACAAGCAGGCTCAAACTGGAGTCAGCTTACAGACCGGAGTTTTTTCTGTCGCCTGTGTCTTTCATTCCCCACTTTTCCAGTAAGTATCCAAGGCCCAATCATGGGTTTTGTGTTTCTATGGTCCTCGGGTCCAGAGGTTGGTATTGGGATCTTAGGATCAATAGTTGACAGCATTGACTCATTGTCTGACAAAAACAACTGATACGGGAGACAAATGTGAGGGCAAGCAGTAAGAGGAATAAAGGGTCTGCTAGGGCTGAAATCAAGGTGATTAGCCAGAAGAACCAGTTGAACATTTTTATACCATCCCCATTTCTGTTCTCTTTCTAGTTTTCTGTCTTGTAATCTCCAAGCTCAGCCATATTTTCTCTAACTATGCCCATGTGGTCTTCATAGATGCAACATTCTTCTCCTAAGGCAACACAGAGACCTCATTGTTGTAGGAGCAATAAGTCTAGTCCCCTCCTATTCTATAGTACTACTTCAGCTAGAGAATTTTTGAGCCTCTGGGCATCACCATCTGTAGCCAGCGGGGAGATGTCCTCTAGGTCCGGATGTGGATCTGCAAGCTGGATATGAGTGTAATGTACCCAGGGGGAGATCCCATCAACTTTGAGGGCAGTGGGCGTAGTCAGGACAAGATAAGGTCCCTTCCAGCAATGCTCCAAGATCTCTCTCCTATGTCTCTGCATGAAGACCTCATCCCCTGGGCCATAGTTGTATAGAGTGGGAAAGGGGTCAGCCTCATATATGACCTACAGGTAAGGCCAGAGTTCTTTTTGTGTGTGGGCTATGATTTCAGTAGAGTCAAGTAAGTGGAGATCATCAACTTCAGCTAGCATTTCTGCTTTCAGATTAGGTAGGATGGGAGGGGGCCTTCTAAACATAATCTCATAAGGGGTCAGACCCAAGGTATAGGGTGTATTGTGTACTCTATAAAGGGGAAAGGGGAGGAGGGCCACCCAGGCCCCACCAGTCTCCATGGTTAATTTAGTGAGAGTCTCTTTTAGAGTTCTATTTATCCTTTCTACCTGGCCTGAACTTTGGGGCCTGTAAGCACAGTATAATTTCCTAACCGCTCCCTGTGTTACCTGAATGGCAAAGGCTGGTCTATTGTTAGTGCTTAGAAGAGCTTGCATGCCATTCCTTGAAGTCCTTCCTCCAACAACTTCTTGATCATTGTCTGTGCTATCTCACATTTGGTAGGGAAGGTTTCAGTCTATCCTGAAGGTGTCTACAAGCACCAATAGATGCCTGTACTCATATTTACCAGGTCTTACCTCCGTAAAATCCATTTCCCGGTGGTTTCCAGGTTTGGCGTCTCTTAGCAGAGCTCCTTTATCCTTGGGTTGATTATCTGTGTTTGTGAGTTGTCAACTCAGGCATTTGGAGGCAATTTGTTCTGTCTGGGACCTGAAGTTGAGGATTTTTAGGTGTGCATGCCTAATTAGGTCTTTGGTCCTTCTAGTGCCTAAATGAGTGGTTTAATGTATGTGCTGGAGCAGGTCTTTTGCCAATTTGTTAAACAAGATCAGTTTGCAATCTCCCATGAGCCACCATGCCTCTGGCTTCTGAGTCATGGGCAACTTATCGAACAAGTCCAAGTTCCCCTTAGTATATTTGGACTTTTCTGGTAAAGTGGGTGATCTGGGTCTGGTAATTGCAGGATTAGAACACTTATATGGTTCAGGGCAGCCTATTTGGCAGCGTGATCTGCCCTGTGATTGCCCCTTGGCTCAGGGCTATCTGCCTTTTGATGGCCTGGGAAAGGTATAATGGCTAATTTCTTGGAGATCCATAGGACCATCAGCAGGTCTAAGATCTCCTGTTTGTTCTTTAGTAGTCTTTCCTTCTCCAGTAAGCTCCTTTCTTGTTAGATAGCTTCATGGATGTGAACAGATTCAAAGGCATATCTGCTGTCTGTATAGATGTTAATCCTGTTATCTTTTCCCAATTTCAAGGCTTTTGGTCAGAGCAATGAGTGCCCTTCTATGCCTGTTGGCAGGGCAGTAGCCCAGATGGTTTCTATCTTCAACATTATGGCCACCCTCACATACCTCCATCCACCCCTTACAAAACTGCTCCCATTGGTGTACCAGGTGATGTCTGAATCTTGCAGGGGCTGGTCTGTCAAGTCCTTCCTGAGCCTGTGGACCCGACTCAATATCCCTACACAAGTCCCAGGTCAGGTAGTAAGGATGCTGGTTTTAGGACAGTGCTTGGAAGGAAGTGAATGCGTGCTCATGGAAGGGGGGCTGTTAAGCAGGCTTTGGTAATGGGTCATGTGTGCATTACTCAGACCCTCTTGGTGGCATTGTGGGGAGTGATGTATAATTCCTGCCCCAGAATTAATTTGTCTGAATACTTGACTAATAAGGCCGTGGCTGCAATTATTCTTAAACATGGTGGCCAAACAGAGGCCACCGGGTCAAGTTCCGATGACAGGTAGGCCATAGTTGATTCCAGGGACCCGATGTCTGGGTAAAGACCCTTTGTCTATGCCTTTTTTTTTGTTTTTTTAAAGCACATTGATTCTTTAGAAGCCTCAGCTTCCCATCTTGCGGGCCACTTACCTTTTCCAGTCGCTAGGTGGCAAAGCTGATGGCTTTTCTCTTCTCGGGAGTCAGCTGAGGAGGGCAAGAGAATCTTGGCCAGATTGCTAATCTGACACTCATTGGTGGTGGTCTTGGCCACAGTTGCTTTTCCTCTAGTGTCTCTCTATTGATGTAAACTTTTTCTGATACTGCTAGCAATTCCTCCAATGTTTTATCCGATAACCCATCTGTCTTCTGCAATTTGTACCTGATATCAGGCCCTGCCTGACTCACAAAGGCCATCATGACCCCTGATTTATTTTCTGGTGCCTCTGGATCTAGGGGTATAGAAGTATGGTAGGCTTCTACAATCCTTTGTAGGAAGGCTGCAAGCGGTTCTCTCTTTTCTTGTTGTATGCAACTAACTTTGGCCAAATTAGTGGGTCAGCATGCTGCTGCTGGGAGACCCCCTCATTAGAGTATGGTGGTAGACCAGAGACTCTCATCTCCTGCTGTTTTGAAGTCTCAGTCAGGTCTGGTCAGTAGGAACCCAGCATCTATTAGGACAGGGTTAGCAGTGAGAGTCCCATTGGTACCTGGAACCAGATTCTGAGCTTCTTTTAGGATTCTCTCCTTTCCTGTAGTGAACAGGAGCTGTAAAACCTGCTGGCAATCATCACCTGTGGGCTGATGGATAAAAATAACAGAATCCAGTAAGCCTTTTAGGGATATAGGCTTCTCTGAGAATTTGGGGTTCTGAAGCTTCCAATTGTATAGGTCAGTATTGGGAAAAGGACAATATTGCATCGACTGACTTACAGCTTCATCCCTGGGCCCAGGGCCCTAAGAAGGAGGGCAACTGAGTCAACCTCGGGGTTTCCTTCTTTTATAGGGTTGGCTCCCCAAGATGACAGCCTCAGCTTCCCAAGAGTGGATTCAGAGGTTGTTTGGGGCTCTTTGGTGGGGGTCCCTGGTACAAGGGATGTGAAAAGAGGCCTTTTTTCTCCGTTCTGCCCTGTAAAACAGGATAGAGAGGAGTGATAGGTTTAGCTTTAGTTTTCTGTTTTTTGCCATCCTTCTGGTGGCCAGCCAACATTAAAAGTCTGCTATTAATTCCTACAAAAAGTGGTTAGTTGGTCCTTCTTAATATCTAACCCTAAATTTCTGGCCCTAGTTTTAACGTTCTTAAAAGTGGTTCAGAAAAAGGCTTAGGGAGGTAGTCTGTGTCTGCCTTATGTCTTCAGTCAAAAGAATATAGGTCAGGTAGACAACAAAGAGAAACACAAAGAACAATAAGGCACTTAGTTCTCCTGGGGGGTCTGGAGGCAAAAAAATGAGACTGCAGCCTCATACTGTGCAGCAGGAGCAACCTACTTCATCTCCTCAAATTCACAAGGGGATCCAAGCCCCTACATGTGGGTCTGGGCCATCTCCCAAGTCTCATGCAGGCTGTCCAAGGCATCTGCTTAGACTGCTTGCAGACTAACTCATACTAGAAAAGAAGTGCCTTTAACAAAGAAGACCGAAGAGTACAAAAGACACTTACTTACTGGCCACTGTATGAAGGCTTAACATGTCTGGGGTCACAGTGGGGGTCTTGGGGATCCTGGCAAGCCCTCAAATGTTGTGCCCAAATTTCAAGGTCCCCAAAGACCACCAGGATCCCAAATCAGTATTCAAAAGCAAAGAGCCTTTATTCAGGCTTAAGCTCAGACAGACTCCTCCAATGCTTCAGATTCATGCTGAGAGCCCCAACCTCAATTAGGCATGGCTTTTATACTAGTTTGAGCAGGGAATAGGGGTCTCCAGCCTGACAGTGTTCTTATTTGGCAAGAGGTATCTTGATGCACAGAGATTGGTCAGTGATGACTTCAGCCAGCTTGAGCAATTTATCTATAATCTCTGGAATTTTAGGCACTTTTCCTCTATTTCCTGATTGGTTCAGGCCCACAGCAGTTTTTTCCTGGTATTTCTATTAACTAGAGTTCAAAGTGGGAACAAGCAGGCTCAAGCTTGAGTCAGCTTAAAAATCAGAGTTTTTTCCCCCAGAGCCGGTGTTCCTCACTGTCCACATATCTCCTGCTTACATGTGATCAAGCACACCCAAACTCGTTTAGGGGAGTGCCAAACACAAATAGCCTCCAGCATTTAACTTTGGTTCTCAAACCCTTGCTACAGACTAAATGCAAAATAAAATGGAGCTCAGGGGAACACTGTTAAAAGTGATTCTCAGTCAAGGTGTGAAAATTGGAAGGTTCATACATGTTGAAGAAAAACTATTCTAACCTATAATGTACTAAAAGTAGAGATAAACCTATAAAAGTATTTAATTAAATGTAGGAAACTAAGGTATTATAAAATATTCATTGTATTACTTATCATTTTTTAAATAGAACTGGATGTCGTTGGACATACCTGTAATACTAGCACTTGAAAGCCTCAGGCAGGATCTCAAGTTCAGATCAGCCTAGGTAACATACTCTGTGTCCAAAAACCAAATCAGAAAAGTTTCAAAAAATATATTTGGGGAAGAGAAAAAAAATTAACACTGAATAATTGAGAGCCTAGGAACTGGTTCTTTTTCATTATTATTTTTTAATTAAAAAATCATTTCTTTCATGTGTGTTGGTGTTTTTCCTACATTTGTGTTTGTGTACCCAAGGAGGCCAGAAGAGGGCTTCAAATCTGAACTGGGATTGCAGATGGTTGTGAGATCTCATATGGGTGCTGGGAATCAAAACCTGATTCTCTGTAAGAGCAGCCAGTGTTCTGAACCACTGAGTTATCTCTTTAGCTCTTATCATTATCATTTTTAATTGGAAGTCTAATTCAGGTCCTTTTAAAAACAAAATCAGTGGGAATAGACAGCCACAATCCCAGATACTCTTTCAGTCCTAAACATGGTCCTACAAAGAAGTTTTTCCTATTCTCAATTTAGAGATGCTAAAGAGAAGGTCCTCTGGAGAAGAGAAAGTGCTTCTGGGTGATGTGGTGCATACATGGCCAACCATGAAGGGAATGGCAGCAAATGTTTGTTTTCTGTTCTGTTCTTTATATTTTAAGTTTATTTCCATAGACCCTGGTTCTGCTCTGTTTCCCATGATTCCAAATGTTTATATTCAATGTAAAGTGGTCTAAGCCACTTTATGTAGACACTTTTGAATGTGTACAAGGAAAGAACAGGTGACAACATCCAATCATCTCCATCTGAAAATAAGCCACAGCTTATGTTCTATTGACTCAATAGTTTTTTGCTGAATCTGTGCCAAGTCTTGTCATCCTTATTTTTAGGAATTAAGAAGTCTAGTAGCAAACGTAAGGACATCAATAGATGACTATTATATAATATGCTAACTACACAGATGGATATCTAGAAATTACAAACATGAACCTGTGGCTCATTTGTTGAGTGGATGGATCCAGTAGAAATCTTATACATTTTTTTGTTTCTTTTTATACTGTTTAGGGTAGCCCACCAGACATGACCAATCTGATACAGTTTGTAGTCATCTGAAAGTTTTTATTCTAGTCAGCTGGGACCATACCTAAATGTTCCAGAACCTAGGTGTGACCCCCAAGTATCCAGAACATCAGAACATAGGCTTTTAAAAGGCAGCTTCAGGGGCCTTCACAGAAGTAAATAGTTTGAAGCAAGCAGTTTCACAGAAGCTGAGACAAGAATTTAGCTTGGAGAGGTTCGACATAAACAGGCAGTTTAACAGAAGCTAAGCTAAGTTAAGTCAGGACATCCTGATCTTTGGTTCCTAGGATAGAGTTGGGTAGTTTTCATGGGATTCCCCATCAAGGAGATAAAATTCTAGTTAAACTTGAAATGGTCTCAGCAAGAATACAAGATGGAGGAACCACTGCACTGTCTTGTCCTGTGCTGCTTTCAAGGGCAAAGATCCTCATGATCTGTGTTCTAAGTATTATATCTGGCCTTGGAAATACTAGTAGGAGTCAGTGGGTAAGTATGTAAAATGATTTAAAGATAGGCTGACCTTCATGACATCTGTAGAAAATCTATGCAGGAACAGAATATTCTGCTTCTAGCTGCCAGGAAAATCTTCAAAAAGAGATGGTGTTTTGACAATCTTTTATTTGTTTCTAACATTCTTCTGGGCTCGGGTTATTTTAAGGAAATTATAAATACTAGAAACTCAAAAGTTTTGATTTGCAATATCTTACCTAGAATAATTTTTAAAAGACAAAACAAAAACATATGGCTCACAGGATATTTTGTCCTTGTGACGCTGCCAAAAGCATTCTCATCAAGGTTATGACTATCTTCGTTGGCAAATATAGGATGAAGTCTTAAGGCTCGTTTTCACTTGGGTTATCATTGGCATTTAACCCAGTTAATCATGCCTTTCTTCAAATACTTTATTTCCGGTTTCCATGACACTAAACCTTCCTGTCTTGCAGACAGTTCTTTTTGGTCTTCTTTGCTAATTCTATACCATCTCCCTGAATTGTAACATGGGGATATTTTAAACTATAAATTTCTGTCTTAGATTTCTTTACTGCACGATCATTCAATCCAGTATTAGATTGCCTAAATACTAGACATCAGCTGTCATGTGTCACATTTTTATATCTAGCTTTAAACTTTTCTTTAGACTTCAGACTCACACCATCACCTGCTAATCAACATTTCTACATGCTTTTCTCAAACTTAACATGGGAAAAATAGAACTCTGGATTTGGGTGTGACTTTTCGGCTCTGTTTTATATCCTAGTATGTAAAGCTCCACATGTCCATTTTCCCAGGCCAAAATATTTGTAGTTATTAGCCATGTGCCCCATTTTTTTCTGTACCCCTTAAATAATCTAGCCACAAAACCTTTATGCTCTACATTTTCATTGTCTTTACTTCCAGGTATCTGCTTTGGTCCACAATCACCTCTTGCCTGGACTGTCACAATATACCCAGTGTAGTAGTTTTGTAGTTCTGTGCCTATACCTAATGTAGGGGGTGGGGATGTTTATTTTGGATCATAGCTTCTGAAGTCCATTTAGTGGAACTCATAGCTTTATTTATATTTATTTATGGGGAGGTGGGATGCAATATATATGCTGTGGCACATGTCTGGAGGTCAGAGAACAGGAGTCTTATGGATAGAACTCAACTTCTCAGGTTTAATGGCAAGCACCTTTACCTACAAACCTCTAAGTCATATCACCAGCCCCTATTTATGATCCCCACCTCATGTGTTCATTTAGTGTTCCACTGGTCCATGTAAAGCTAGATTTATGTGGCGTCTGGCAAGTAAGGCCAAACAGGGAGGTAAGGTCACATGGAAATCTAAAGTACAGGAGGGAATAGTGGGAGAAAACACTGTTGGTGAGGGCAGATTGCCATTTGGAATACTTGAAGGTGGCAGGTGGGAGGGTGTGAAGACTGTGACAGAAGGAAGATTCTTGGTCAGAGGAGGCTTTGCCTATCTGTGATGTCTAACACTTGGTATCTTTAGGTGTCTCCACACAGGAATACACAGGGAACTGAAAGCTGTTAGCTCCTACCACAGAGATACAAATGAACCTATAAGTGGAGGAGAAGTAGTTAAGAGTCTGAGTGTGGAAACTGCTAACTAATTGCAGTCACTCTTGGTTCCTTGGTGATGTGGGTTTTTACCATCTTCTGTGCAATGTCTTTTCAGCATCCTCATTCTGTTTTCTAGCACCTTTGTTATGTCAACACATGCGTGCCATGACATAGCTTCTGAGGAGAACATTGCTCCTAAGATCACTGTTTTCTCTACCCAAGTTCTTACCCTCCTTTTGAGTTCTTTCTTATGGCATGGTCTCACTCTGCAGCCTAGGTTGATCTGGAAGTTGCCATGTAGCTCAGGCTGTAGTCTTGCAAATGCTGGGATTACATATATTACATATGACTTATCATGCCCAGCTTTTGTTAGTTTCTTCAACTTATTTCTATGGCATTTGCCTCAGGGAGTCAGGGATTGTCAAACTTTTCCATCATGCAAGTCACCTTCAGGATTAAAAATAAAACATCTAGAGTCCAACAAATCCACTATATAATTAACAACTCTCTGTCAATTGAATCCCAGCAATACTAAACATTTAAAGTAGAAACTAGATTCACTTTATAAAAGTTGAAGATCATAGTAAGAAAAGGGGTAGACCAAAATGATGTCTTTATGTCAGATACTGAGTCTAAGGCCTGCTTTTTGTTGTTGTAGTTAGAGACATATGTCAGAAGCCCAAAATTAAGTCAGTGTTATGCTATTGAACTGAGACTTTACCCTCCCTTCACAGAAAGGGAGAAGATAGAATGGAAGTCTCTGACATCATATTTGGAAATAGGGCCTCAATGTTTGTGTGTAGGGATCTTTTAATTTTAAAATAATTTTAATATTATATTTTTATTCTTCAAGAATTTCATACAAGTGATTTTTAATTAATTAATTTACTTATTAATTCACATTACATCCCAATTACTGATCCCCCTTCTGGTCCTACCTTACACTGTCCTCCTCTAATACTGCCTCCCTGAATCCTTTTGGTGTTATATCTAAGAAGCTATTGCTAAATCTAAGGGTATGACTGGCTTCTAGTCTATGACAGATAGCTGATATTTGCCCAAAGCCATATCCCTGGAGTCTACATAACTCAGCACCAAATGGGTTCTCACATGATATTTATAGGAAAGATGACAATGTGGTAGGGCATTACTTGACGCTTGAGGAAAGTGGGCTTTATGTAGAACCTGACCAGGGGCATGACTCTGAATGGGCCTCAAGGTGCCTTACAAACTGAGAAAATGATCTGACCAAAGGGGAGGATACATGTGGACTCTTTGTGAAGTTATGTGGGTCAAGTCAACAAGTGAAGCCTTCCAACAATGGCAAGGACTTTTGCATTGTGGAAAACAGGATCCATGCAGACATGTATGAACCATTAGGAAATCTCTTTAGGGGACGGGAGGTTGACTATGACTTAATCTTTATAGTATTATTACCAAGAATATGGCCTGGTTCATTGACTATTCTGGCAGCTTGTTCAAAGAGACTATCAAGGTATTTCAGTGTATGACTTTCCACAGTATGGACCTTCTTAGATATTCTATTCTAGTGCACCTTCCTCTCAAACTTGAACCTGGCGGTGGCGGCTTCTGCTTCTTCTTCTTCTTCTTCTTCTTCTTCTTCTTCTTCTTCTTCTTCTTCTTCTTCTTCTTCTTCTTCTTCTTCTTCTTCTTCTTTTAACTAGACTTTCCCATCTATTCCTATCTCACACTCAGAACTGCTATCTCTTGGTCCTCACACTCAGAAATGTACTTCTCATTGTCTTGCTGGGAATATTTTCCTATCTATTCTCTGCCTGACTTACCTCATCCTCCAACCCCTGATTCATCTTCATCAACTCTTGGTATTACTTGTGCCTTCTCTCTGTCAACTGAAAACTGAAAACTGGTGGGAGGCAAGGTTTCACAATTAGGAGAATGTCAGCTGTGAAGAATTTTCCTTTATATTAATGTTGATGAGGACAAGATTTTGTTTTCTGTTTGGATAAATATAATTTTGAGTTAGGCTTCTGTGAAAAGCCGTGGCATTCTTCTCTGAAGTAATTAAGGGTTTTTTTGTATTGCATTCTTTGCAAATAAGTAAAGTAGTCCAACTAGCAAACCAGTGTTCTAAATCTTCATTTACAGTAATCATTCTGAAATACTGCAAATAGCATGGAATATTAACTTTACTCTTTTTTTTTTTTTTAAGCTTTTCAAAGTTTTAAATTAATTAGAATAAACTGAATTTAAAATGTGGCACAACTTTACGGATAGAGATTGTCCACAGTTACTTGACACTACACATATATTTTGTAATGGGAAAAATAAATGGGAAAATCTATGTTGGAAAAGTCTTTATTGTGAGAAAAATAAAAAAGAGTAACTTTGGCCACTTTTATTTACTATTATTGTCTTTTGTATTCACAGATTGGAAAGGAGAAGTTCCATAGGTCTCAACATTGGGGCTTTTGCAACAATGTCAGGATGCTGGTGAGCGAGGATAAGCCTGGAATAGGTGGAGATCTGCTAACTGGTCAAAAGATAAAGCCTAAACACAGTGTATTTCCCAAAGGAGATGGAGCTGATGCACCATCCTGGGTTGCTTTTGATAAGCAGGTAAGTCCCGTGACACTGGAGAAACATTCAAATTTCAAGTTTTACATGTAGATGTGAGAAAATAGCATCTTCAATATGCATATAAAGGTTGTTTTCACTTTTGGGTTTTATACATATTGCCTTTATACATAATATTTTTTCAACTTTTTTTTAAGTTGACAAATAAAAATGTACACAGTTGGCCCTCTGTGTCAGCAGGATCCATATATATGGATTCAACCAACTTGCAATCCAAAATATTTGGAATGGAGTATGTCTATATTGAGTGTATATGGACCTTTTTGTCTGGTTCATTCTCTGAACCATCTCCTTTGGCAACTAATTACATAGGATTACATTGCACTAGGTATCATAGGTTGTTCAGAGGTGAGTTAGAATATAAGAGGCTGTGTGGAGGTTTTATGCATACATTATTTATGTAATAGACTCCAACATCCTTGTGTACCCCTGAACAAATTCCCTGCAGATACCAAGGGATGACTGTAGATTTAGAATGTACAACATGTGTTTTGAAATATGTATACATTGTGGAATGGCTAACTCAAGCAAATTAACATGTGTATTACTTCAGGCTTTTCTGTGGCAAGAAGTTGTTTTGTTTTTAAAGACAGGGTATCACTATGTAGCCCTGACTGGCCTAGAACTAACCATACAGACTAGGTTGATCTCAAACACCATATAGGCCAAGATGGGCTGCCTTTGTTTCCAAAGTGCTGGGTCAGAGGTCTGAGTCACCATGCCCAGTTAAGAATGCTTAAAATGTACTTTCTTGGTGAGTATATAATACATTACTATTATCTGTACTTGATGTGCCATGCGATACATCTCCAGAACTTATTCTTTCTATCCAACTTTAATTTTGTGTCCTTTAGATAAGGCTACTTCCTGCCTCACCTTAGGAAAAAAATTCAAGAGCAAAGGTACCCTAAACAAAGAAAAATTATCTTTGCTCTATTGTTTCTGACAGGGCACTTTTGTTGTAGGGTATCAAATACTTATCTTTCCCAACTAGTGCTTATCAACCTTCATCTCATGTCTTCATATAGACAGGAGTATCTAAGAGTCAGGTCACCATGTCACTTTTGCCATTAACTAATATTGTATGTTCTAAATGAGGCATTAAATAGGAATTAGAAAAAATGTTTCCTTTGTTGCACACTAAATGAAGTTCTCCATCCCTACCTACTGTAGTGTGAGGTGATAAGAGCTGTTAAGTTAAAGGGTGATGTACCATTATTAGTCAAGGCCTCAAACTCATTTATATGGAAAGGCTTGTCTTGGAGTCCTGATCCTTCTGCCTCTGTCTTCTGAGAGATGGATTACATATGTGCACCATTATACCTGGCTTATGAATTTTTAAGGTACACTTTGCAAAGAATACACACAGAGATACAACCAATAGTTTAATAAAAGGGGAATGCAATTTGTGTCTTTTCATCTATTTTTCTCTCCTTGACTCTAATGATCAGACTGAATCCATGTTCTCAAACTTGTTAGGCAAGCACTCTGCCATTGACCACACCATCAGCATTTTAGAATCTATAGCAGGGACAAAGATCAAAGGAAAGAAACCCAAGGCAAGCAGCTATTTTCTATAGGGCAGCATATGGGTGTGCCATGTTTACAACAAACCTGAATCACAGCTTCGTGCTTTGTTCTCTAAAATGAACCTGTTATATTATTTTAGTCCCTCCCTGTAAACTGAAAATAATTCAGGATTAGATAAAGAATTCAAATCACAATATGCTCAATTTATCAAGTGATTTTTTTTTTAGTGTGTTTTAACATAGATCAGTTGGCAATACTTTGATTCCAATCAAAATGTCCTGAGATATGGTAGAAGTGACACATTCCAATGTCATCTGTGATATTATACATCAGTTAAAGCTCACATTATTTGAAGCCCAATTTTGATATTTATAAGAGATATAAAAGACCACAGGGAGGCTTCTTCCCTGGGGAAGCAGCTTGATTTTCAACATAGGCTAGTATTTCTTTAAAAATTTTTTTTACATGTCTGGTTCTGTGGTAGAGTTGAAGCTCAAAACCAATTTCTGGGCTGACTGACTTGGAGCAACTATGCATGGGTTCCTGTAATTCTGTATCTTATAGAATATTTAATTCTAAGGGCCAAAGAAAAGATTCTATTTTTACTTCTTAAATAAAAAGAGTTGTTAACAATATTTTTAATCCAGTATGGAAAGAGTAATATAGCCTGCACCATTCTCTTGCATGTAACTTTGAAAATTCTCTTTATTTCATATTTTTCTCAATATTTAATATATGCTTTTCAAGACAAATTTTTACTTCTGTAAGTGCTTATAAAATTATGTAGAATATTTCATGAAGGCAGAATTATAGAAGCCTCATACTGCATGAGAAAATGAAGAGCTTGCTCATTTCATATCTGACTGAATGCAACATAATTCTTTTGCTTATTTTATTGGTCAACAACAATTAAATATTCATTGAGCTTTAAATGAGACCCTAAGACTATGAGATATTAATGTGCCCTGACAAGATTGTGAACTACCCAGCAGATCCTAGTTAATACCCAGAGCAAATCATAAAGTGCTTCCTCCATTAGTGGCTCAGCAACACAAGTCAACACCTATTAATCATTTGTTTTCTTAAAATGAGACACTTTCAACACGTTGCCAGCTTTACAAATAGCTCTTAATCCCAGAGATATATGTAAGGTTATACTCTCAAGTAATACAAAGTAGAAGTGATGGCCTCTTTGGAGGCCATATTCAAATGAGTATCTGTAGTAAATGTTGTTGATGCCCACCCAGGTACACATTAGGAAGTATGTTCCCAGCCCCTAGCTGCAGTGTCTGCTTTTCCACACTTACAGTCCTTTCTGGAGCCTTGCCCATGCTGATGGAAGTTGAAGCACCCAGACACACCCCAGCCCTTCCCTAGGAGCTGAAAAAATTAATCAGAGCCAAGGGGTTCTGCTTCATTCCCTCAAGGTGAGCCAATTATATGCAATGATCCAGGTTCCCTTGTGTTGCCAGGCCAGCTTTCAACCTGCTCTGTGAATACTCACTTGCTTGGCTTATTTCTCCTTCCTTTGGTGCTTTTATCCTGTCCTTAAAAATTCCTCTCAAGATGTGGTACCAGTTCGGCCTCTCCTCTTGGGGTATCCAGTTGCTGCTGGTATACCAGCTCAGAGAGTACCGGGCAGAGTGGATCCAGGTTCCACCTCTACTGATGAGGTGTCTGGATACCACTGTTACACTTTCTCAGAGAGGAAGGGGTAAGTCCTAAATGGGTGGGGTCCATAGTATGCCTTTCCCTCTAGGAGTCATATGCTGCTGCCTGCCAGGTCAGGCCAGGAGTGGGTTAAGTGGAGAATGTTGTAAAAAATTTTAATCTCAAACCAGGGTTTCTACCCACCCTTTGAACATTTAGTGCCCCAACAAAAGACACACACAACCTTTATATTTACAATAAGCCTTAAACAGCAAGTCGATGGAAGCAACATCAGTTGAGACAGGATCAGGCAGGGAGTTGGAACAGCAGGTCATTTCAGCATCCCCAAGGGTGAATCTTGTCAAGGCTGCACTTTTTTTTTATTTCATTCTGTAATATATAAACTTATAGCCAATACTTAGTTCTATAAAGATATTTGTATGGAATGTGCAATGCACAGATCAGTTAAGGATGAATTTTTTCTTTTTGTGTGAACAGGTGAAAGACAACTGTCTTTTTATGAGGCAGTTTGATCAATAACCAAATTATAATATAATTCTTCATTCATGCCCTATAAAAGGATGGCATGATGAACTTTGAGGACTCTGTAGACAACAAGATACATTGGCTATGTATAGCTGAAGTTCTGGCTAGGGACATTTTTGTGTAGAGGGATCAGCAAATCATGTCTGGTCTTCTTGATTTTTTTTTCCTTCCTGTTTGCAGCCAAGATCTTCAGGGGGTCTTTATCAAATCTGATCCTTATTACTTTGGAAGGAGTACAAAGCCTTTTTCTTTCCTGTTAACACAAATACAGAGCCTCTCTCCCCAAATAGCATGTCCTTGGTCCTACAACCGGAAGTCACCAAAAGTATAGATTGATTCAATTTAGCAGCCTCCTTTTTATTTAGGTCTTCTCTACTTTTGACTTCTCAAATAGAGGATTTATAATACCATTATAACCACTGAACTTATAACTACCATCATTTTAATAATTAAAACAAAACCAATTAAAACAATTATTATTATTATTTATTAAGATAGGGTTTCTATGTGTAGCCCAAGCTGACCTGGATTTGTTTGTAGATTAGATTAGCTTCAGGCTCACAAGAAACCTGCTTTGCCTTTGTCTCCTAAGCACTGAGATTAAAGGCCTGGATTTATTCATTTGACCATGTATTATTAAAACATTTTGTACTGGCTAGTGTTGTGTGTCAACTTAACACAACCTGGAGTTATCACAGAGAAAGGAGCTTAAGTTGAGAAAATGCCTCCATGAGATCCAGCTGTAAGGTATTTTATCAATTAGTGATCAAGGGCGGGAGGGCCCATTGTGGGGTGGTGCCATCCCTTGCCTGGTAGTCTTGGGTTCTATAAGAAAGCAAGCTGAGCAAGCCAGCGGAAGCAAGCGAATAAGTAACATCCCTCCATGGCCTCTGCATCAGCTCCTGCTTCCTGATGTGCTTGGGTTCCAGTCCTGAGTTCCTTTGGTGATGAATAACAATGTAGAAGTGTAAGATGAATAAACCCTTTCCTCCCCAACTTGCTTCTTGGTCATGATGTTTTGTTTGGGAATAGAAACCCTGACTAAGACACATTTACATGAATTTGCATGTATATCTCCCTTCTATCCTTAAAAACATGCATATCAATTTCCATTTATTTATTTCTTCTTTGGAGATTAATATATCTGCATAAATATACTTATATCCCCTTCCTCTTTATATAAATTGAATTAATATCCTTTTCCATATTTAACTTCATTTAAATTACCTTCTATTTACTGCATAAGCCTATTTTCAGGCCCACATATATGTGTCGTTTGCTTAAGGTAGGTTTGACATGTTAATTCATTTTATTTTCTATAATTTTTTGATTGTAGGAGGCATGCAAGCCTTGCATTCTGCCCTCTGAGCAGCAAGACTTTGCTTCATTGCACAGCAGGGGCTTATGGCACCTATGTGATTAAGCTGCATCTCTAAGGCAGCATAGAGCAGTATTTGAGAAGACCTCAGGCCGAAGTCAGAGCCTGCTGCTTGGGGTGTTGTTTGGTTTGTGGGGCATAGCTGTTCAGCTTATCCTATGAACCCCAGAATCATGCGCACCAAATCCATATATTTCCTAGTTCCAAACCCTGCACATCTTGGGGAAAAACTGCGTGGTTAAGAAAATAATTCTCCCTGTTTTCTATCTTAAATGGGCAGCATGTGTTTTCCATTTAGGAATCTGAAATTAAATTTTTGTTTAAAAAAAAGTTTTGCCAGACTTTGAGGTGCCAATATGTTGTAAAAAATTTTAATCTCAAACTGGGGTTTCTACCCAGCCTTTGAACATTTAGTTCCCTGATAAACACATACAACCTTTATATTTACAATAAGCTTTAAACAGCACAAGAGCTGGGCAGATATTTACCTTCTAAGATATTAGAATCTACTTTCCTATTGATAACACCGAGTTATTACTTAATATGTTTCATCTGGACTGTTCTTAACTCTAATCGGTCAGTCCTCAGGGCCATGTTTTCATGACTCACCTAACCCATGGTGGCTTCTCTTTCTTGCTTTACCACTTTTTCCTCCTCGAGGTTCTCCTCAGACTCCAAGCCTGGGAAAACTAAACCCAACCTTTGTCTCTTCTGCCCAGCTATTAGCTGTTGGCATCTTTATTTACCAATTAGAAATAACGTGGGGGCAGGGTCATGGGTTTATGTGCAGACTCCAGGTCTTGGGGGCACACACTTAGCATTATAATAGACAGCAAGACCAAACCTCAACGTTAGAATCTTAGTGTTACAGCCTGTTTAAATAAGCAAAGGCCTTCTCTGACTATCTTTAATGAAACAGCTCTCTGAGATAATCTTACCTTGTTTGTATTTCTTTACTGGGAATGGGTTTGAAGACATCCACTTTATTTGGGATGAACCAAGGGTTTTATATTTGGGGGGGAAGGGTGTAAGTATCTCTAGGGAGGTAAAGGTCATTGTCTAAGGCTACTGAGGTACCTCATTAGCCTGTAGAGGCATTCCAGGTGCTGGAAAGTGACTATCTGTGTCCACCTGGTTGGGGGCTGCCTGGTTATGTAATCTGAGGCAGGCATGGAAACAGGAAGGGAGTTTGTTCTACTCCTGCTGGTCTCAAGTTTGAGATTTATGGAATTTAAGCATGCCCCACCTCATCAGTTCTGTGCCAGTTCCTCTGGTGCAATGGTCCACATGCCCCACAACAAGATAAATCCCTGTTTCAGGTTCTACTTTTGTTGGTCCCAGCCTAGGATAACATTACACTTTTATCTGTGATTCTAAAGGTGACCATCAAAATACTCCGGTTAGATAGACCATCATCTGACCAGTAGAGAAAGTTCTATTTGCAGTCACCAAAAAGAGTCAGTATGTGTTATCCTACATGGTCCCTGCCATGAATACATATTGCCAGTTACCCTTTATTCATATGCACTTGATCATTTTACAGGTGGAGTATCAGTTTTATTCAGTCTGGAAATGTGACTATTTAAAATTGTTTACCTTGTAGCTGTGTTACTTGTTTCTTATAGCTATGGCTGTTTGTGCTACTCATTTCATCCAGTCAGTGGTACATATTACTTCCTGCTAATGACATATGTGTTAACGTTTATTGGATGGGCGTCTGGGACAGTTATTGTTTTTCTAGTGAAAGGAATCAGGCTCAGGAGGTATGTATGATTTTCCTATTCTTCACCATTTTCTTGTTTGTAATTACTGCATAATTTGTCAGCTCTATTAGCCACTCTTTGAGTATGGTAGAGATAAATGGACCCTATATCCCTTTTGATATCACAGAGATACCATATCAAGCATGGACTGACTTTCTCTAGACTTCTTAAATGAGAAAAATCAGAACCTAGTTCAGAAGTTCTCAACCTACACAAGCATTTAGAAGTGTGATGGAGGTATTCTGATTCACCACAGAGTGTAAAGAGTAAGGTTCAAATTATCCTAGTATATTAGGATAATTTGAGAGAGATACTTGTTTTGGGTTCTCCATTTAAGTTGATCCCTAAATTTAGCAATTATTCTGGATAATATTTGCTATAATTTATTTAAGAGTTAATGCAAAAATGTCATGATTAACAAAATAACATATTAAATAATGGTAGGATCAATAATTGTGCCATGCAATCCACACTGAGCCTGGAGTGAATTTTTTCTTCATTTTTAGCATTTCTATATTTTGTTCATCAGGTTTTTTTTACATTAATTTTGAAGTTTTAAACTGCCTCCTTTGTGGGCTAGTAGTTACTAAGAGGTCTGCTACCAATGACTTTCTGGGTGCCAAAATGCACGTGAAGCAGGCAACCCTGTACTGCACAGAATCATTTTACCTAAAATGCCAGCTATGCTTCTGTTGAGAAAGCCTCGTTTGTTTTAAAACCCTTAGCACTGGGATGATTGATGCAAATAGCTAAAACAATTTTGCTTGATACTTCCCACCTCTGAAAAGGCTATTGATGTCATTGATTTTAGCTAAGAAAAAGAAGGCCATCATATGCCAAGCTAAAAGTCAGACTACTCCACAGTCAGGTTGGAACACAGAACATGAACACAGCTAAGCTTGGTGGCTAGGGCATGCAATGTCAGCCACTCAGGTGGTTAAGGCAGGAAGACAATAAGTTCAAGACCTGCCTGGAAAATAGAGTGAGTTCAGAGCCAGCTTGGGCAAGTTCCTGAGACTCTGTCTCAAAATAAAAAAAAGAAAAAGAAAAAAATAGAAAGAAAGCAAGCAAGAAACAACAACCACTACCAACCAAACAAGCAATCAAAAAACAGGGTTAGGTAAATAGCTCAGTAGAACACTTTTCTAGCATAAGTGAGACCCTAGGTTCAATTCCCAATACTAGAAACAAAAACAAGCAAAAAGAATGTTGTTCAAACCACAAAATGCATCATTCACTCTTAATGGTTCTCAGCTATCACCCCAGTTCCTTCATTAAGAAGAAACAGAAATAATTGTAGTGAATATGTAAATAAGGAATCATACATTTACAAGAAGTGCTAGGATCTAAGATTGAATGTTGGAGGTACTGGTTCTTGTGCTATAGACCATTAACTATCTGTGTGCCTGTAGCTTAGTCACTTTATCTCTCTGAGCATCAGTTGCCTTGACTTCATGTGATGTAGGGCTTAACTAAATAATTTCTAAGAGGTTTTTGTTTGCCTCTGGCCATCTAGACATGTATTCATGCTAGAACTCAGCCTAGGGTTTTAATTATATCAGTATTAAGCAGTGTGTGTAGGTTTTAGCGGTGTGTGATATGTTGCAGTTGGATACTATTATATATAATCCTATGGTTAGCTGTTTTTATAAAAAGTCAAAATATTTAGAAATGTGTAGATGACTAACTGCTTTTATATGACGTTTATCTGGATGTTAAGCACCATTTACCTTGACTATACAATTATGCTCTCATTTCTTTTCATTTTTCAATGGCAGTTAGTTAGCATAATTTATTTGCTATTTCATAAATGGTTCTATTATAGAAAGTGCCAGGATAAAGGTTGATCTTATGGAGTATATGTGCATTTAAAAGCACTATTTAATTCTTTTCGTTTAGTAAAAAATAATTATAATTAAAACTACTGACCACTGAATTAGAATTTTAATTACTTCCCATTAATTGACCTTGAGTTCATAGTGAGCTAATTATATAGTATTTTATGAATCTTTCTACTTTGAACAATATAAAAATAACGCAGTCTTTTGGGTCACCTTGATTTTCTTTGTATTCATGTGCTTGAATAGGTTATGTGTGTGTGTGTGTGTGTGTGTGTGTGTGTGTGTGTGTGTGTGTGTGTGTGTGTGCGCGTGAGCAGGCACACACAAGTGCACATGAGAGCACATGTGTGAAAGTCAGGGGTCAACCTTGGGTATAGTTCCTCAGGAACTGTCCACCTTGTTTTGTGAAACAGTTTCTCACTAGGATCTGGAGTTCAACAAGTTGGTTTGGCTGGCTGGCCATCAAAACCTCAATGATCCCTGTTTCCTATTGCGGGAAATATTAAAAAATGACCGGCAGGCTTCTCACGCTACTACCGGCAACTCTCTGCCCCTGCGGGTCCCTGGGCCTCTGCTTCTAGACTAGCCTCACCAGCGACTGATTGCTGTCTTCCCAGCTCTGGTTCATTAGTTCAGTGCCGCTCTTACCCTCTCAGCCAAAATCCCCCTGTGGTTGGTGGTCCCACATGCCAATAACCCAGTAAAACAAAACTCTTGAAACTTATTAACCAGTCAGATTTATATATCAATAAATTCTTTTTTTTTTCTCCTTTTTTATTTTTGATACTTTATATACATTTCCAATGTTTCCCCTCCTCTGAGTCTCCTCTTTGTATACCCCCCATCCCCTCCCCAACCCGCCTCTAGGAGGGAATTCC
>CM052722.1:2874996-2916581 GCA_028551405.1 Uromys caudimaculatus
TGGTTGGTGGTCCGAACTCCAGGAGGACCGGGGAAATTCTTAATTCACAAAATGCCCACACAATAATTTCTATGCCAAATGATAATGATACAAGCTGTCCACCTAGATTAGACAAGTTATCCCAACTATTCTATCCCTATATTATATTCATAACTACCTGTGGCTATTTAAAACCATGCAGGATCAGAATCTTCTTCCTGTTCATCCTTCATCTTTATATCTTCATTCCTTCTCCCCTCCCTGCAACTCTTAGCTCTGCCTCCATCTTCCCTGTCTAATCATAGGCCTCCTGCTGCACTAATATTTAAATAGATTAGAAAAGGAAAATCCTGTCACATATCACCCTTTCTGTTTAAATAAAAAAACCCTTTTCTCTCAAAAATATAAATTGAGCACAACTATTACCATTTTGTAATTTATAAGGTAAAGACAGACCTAACACCCAGTCCACCATTTCTGTCATTAAGATAAAACATTGTCATCTATCCTAAATTAAAAGGCTATGATTCTATCTTGACTTATGTCCTGGCTTTAGGTTGTATGCCATCTGAAAACTATCCTCTCAAATCTGTTCTCTCAAAGTAAATAGCCTGGGTTGGCTATGCGACTATAAGTAGTTTTTCAGCCCTGTCAGAAATCAGAGAATGACCAACATATCTGAAGATATAGGACGCCTAACACAGCTTCCAGAACTGAGATAAATTGTAGAGAGAGCTGCCTACCCTATACAGCCCCAGTAAGTCAGGAAGTTGGAGCACCAGTCTATAGCCTTCTAGCCCCGGATCATCTGACAGACCTTTGAGAAACAGAAATATTAAGGACTAGCCTATTCCGCCTCTGCAGAACTAAGCTGTCCTAACCTGTAAATTGTGTCCTTTCAAGAACAGTGTAGGTCTGCAGGAGAGATTGGCAATTTTCTGCCCAGTGGCCACCTAGCCACAAATGTACAACCTCACCTGGAGGTCAGATGCTTAGTTTCTTGTTTGAATCCATGAATGGGAAGTTGTTAGGAGCAGGTTTGTCTCAACAAGTGAATAAATAACATTAAATGTCACCTTCTGTGGATTTCTGACGTTTTTTGAAAATCAACTATCTATGTAAAGTAATCTGGACTGTTCTCTGTTAACTACTCTCAGCTATTTTTAATTAAATATCTTGAAAACACCCTAACAATAAACTCAGAGCCATGAATTTGCTATTTGGCCCTTAACTCACAGGCTTCATCATCTCAGATCAGTTTATAGTAACAGTCATAGAAGGACTGGGTCTAGGCCCTGTACTTTTAAAACTTTAATTATCAATAGAAGAAATAGATTGGACAAGGAAAATCCTGTCACAGTTTCTGTCTCCAGTGTGTGCCACCATGCCTGGCTTTTTATGCTAGAGATAGAACTCAGGGTGTCATACATGATAGTCATTTTGTTCACTGAGCCCCTGACTTAAAAAGTGACCAAGTTAGTGTCTTATTGCTTTCTTAGCAGAAAAGACATAGGTAAGAATGGAGTTTATGCAGGGGATGTTGGGGGAGGGCTTATGGAAAAGAAGAGTTGGTCTAGATTAGATATTATCAGGAAGCCGGAGTACTTTTATGAGTGGGCACACGTTAACACATCTCTTTGACAGATCAGACTAGAGAGAGGCTTTTGCTGTAACTGAAAGAAAAGCGACTAGCATTCCTATGAAAGAGAAAAGGGGGAGTTTGACATTTTTGGGGGGTTCTTGGATATCGTTTATTTTCTGTTTGTGTTCACACATGATTATGGAGTTGTCTTGGTATTTCTTTATCCATCATAGTTTCAGGGTGACTCTGTCTGGTGGTGTTGATTGAAATCATTCTTGTTCCCCAGGGGAACACCAGGCCAGCTGACAGTATTAGGTGGGCAGGCCTCAGGGGCTGATTTTCTTTTCTAGTCCAGTACAAGTCAAACTTCCAAATTTTTCTGCAGGGTGATTTAAGACTAGTTAACTACATCAAAATTTCACACAAGTAACAAAGAACAATGCATAAATACAGATTGTAGGAATCTTGCCTAAAGTCAATTAGGTATATTATAAAATATAATCAGTGTATCAAATTAAAAGACAGTTATACCTTGAAAATTGTCAGGTACTATACCTTTAAGCTCTACCTCAAATTGCAAATGGAAATTTTTCCATAGGTTTATGTAATTTCTAAATTATCTGATTCCTGCTAGAAACATTTTATAAGAGACCAATTGTATAATTATAACAGTGTAATTGTAGTATATTGCCATCTAATTCCCATGTTTTACTCACAATCATGTAAATCTTTAGCTATTTAGATTTAGAGAAAAAATCAAAAGGCCTGTCTGAAATCAAACATGATACCCCAAATTCTCAACTATATATTCTACATTTATCACTAAGAGTAAAACACACAATTATAGTCTTTAAATTTATGTTAAAATGAGAGTTTCCAATTTCATTATACGATATGAGTTTCTTTAATCTTCTTTTGAAATTCAGAAAGCATTTAATTAAAAAGCATCCTGAAAACTGGAATAATTTTTTTTGGAATTGAAAGAATGAGATTCGTAAATGATTATTTTACTAAAGAAGAGTTTCCCTCTTTTCTTTATAACCTAGAAATTGGCTCCTTGACAAAAACCTCCTTTACCATAGGTCTATGCTCAAAAAAAGAATGAAAAAATATTCATTTTTATTATGCTATGTATATGCTTTTAAAAAAGGTTTATTTTTATTTTTAATTGTTTGTGGGGATGCTGTGTGTGGCTTCAGTTCCTCATACAGGGGCCACAAGAGTGTATCAGATACCCCTAGAACTTAGATGGCTTACAGCCTGAAGTGGATGCTCTACAAACCAAACTTGAATCTTCTGGAAGAGTAGTACAAGTAAGCTCTTAATCACTGAGCTGTCTCTTCAGTCCCAGTTTGTTTTTGTTTTTAAGCAGCAGGCCATAGCTTATTCTCATTAGCTTAAAGTTCTTTTAAGTGTTTTTAAGCTGATACTTTAGTATCTATCAGTATATCCCTATTAGAATGGCTATAATTTAAGAAGAATGACAATACATTCCTGGTATGATACCACCACGTTAAAAGACAGTTTGGTAGCTTTTAAAATAGACATATACTTACCATGTGACCAAATGATTTCACTCCTAAATACCTATCAAACTAAAATTGAAACACGTATACCAAAACGCACATATACATTTTATTTTTAACTGCAGACCCATTTCTCTAACACCTCTGTATATTTTTTTGCATGTGAACTTTAAAAAATTTTGCGTATATTATCCTGCATGTGTATGTATGCAGGAGTACATACGTTTGTGTAAGTGAATGTGCTCATGTGTGTATGTACATGTGGAGGCCTCTGGCATAATTCCTCAAAAGCCAGCCACATTTTTTTGAGACAGGGTCTCTTATTGGAACCTGGAGTTTACCTGTTCATCTAGACTGGCTGACCAGTGAGCTCAAAGGATTTTCCTGGCACCAGTTGTCCAGCCTTGGAGTGACAAATGCTCTCCATGCCTAGCTGTTTTATGTGAATTCTGGGGGCTGAACTCAAGTTCTCAGGCTTGCACAAAAAGTACTTCAAATACTTAATCATTTCTGCAGCCCCCACCTAGGGATTTTTATAGCTTCATTATTTACAATAGCTCAACCAGGCAATATATAGCACTATAAATTTATAAAAAGCCACTGACTTATAGGGAGTAAATTTTATGGTATACAAATGACAGCTTAATATATGGGTTTGTATTATTGTCCCACAAAAATACTATGTATGTACTAGGTGGCTTGAAAACAAAATGTATTTTCTCAGGGGTTGAAGAGATAGCTCAGAGGTTAAGATCACTGGCTACTTGTCCAGAGGTCCTGAGTTTAATTCCCTTCAACCACATTGTGGCTTGCAACCATTCTATAATGAGTTCTGATGCCCTCTTCTGGCATGCAGGAGTACATGCAGAAAGAGCACTCAATACTTAAATAAATCTTAAAAAAAAAAAAAAAAGAAACAACAAAAACAAAATGCATTTTCTCCACAGTTCTGGAGGTTGGAAGCCAAATGTCAAAGTGGAGGTAGGAGCCGGACAGTAGTGGCGCACGGCTTTAATCCCAGCACTTGGGAGGCAGAGGCAGGCGGATTTCTGAGTTCGAGGCCAGCCTGGTCTACAGAGTGAGTTCCAGGACTGCCAGGGCTATACAGAGAAACCCTGTCTTGAAAAACCACAAAAAACCAACCAACCAAACAAACAAACAAAAAAAACCAAAGTGGAGGTAGGGTTGGATCCTCTTGAGACTTGTCTCTGCCTGGCAGATCACCACCTTCCACTCCCTGCTACTTCTCAAATGCTTATTCACTGTGTGCATGGACTTTTTTTTTTTTTTTTTTGATACTTTATTTACATTTCCGATGATTCCCCTTTTCTTTGGAAACCCCGTGTCCCCTCCCCCTCCCCGCCTCTGTGAAGGAATTCCTCCTCCCACCTACCCGCCCACCCATTCCCATATTCCCACCTTGACATTCCCTTTTACTGGGGCCACTAGCACCCTCAGGCCCAAAGTCCTCTCCTTTCTCCCTGGTGGCCATTGATGATAAGCGGATATTAGCCCACAAGTTCAGAATGTCTAAGTTTCACTTAACAGTAACCGCTGAACTGAGAGTGAGGTACCAGATGGAGAAAAGTCTGAAGGAGCGGAGGGAATTGGCAGCCCCATGGAGGGAGCAAGAGCGTCAATGGGCCTGACCCTCCCCCTGGTCGTCCTCTAGTGCATGGACTTTTAAAAATATAAAACCCTGTCATTTGTTGAGATAAACGTTACGCTAATTTATATTTTGCTCTGTGTTTGTAATGTGTAGACGTCATGGTTACTTCTATATTTTCCACTTCTTTAAACCAGCGGAAGGTATATTTTAAACATTTAAAATTATTGAAGATTTTGACTTTCCATTTGAATACTAATAGTTGGAAATAGTACAAATACTGTGAATTATTTGTGAACCATATTCCTGATTTTAAAAGTACTCTTGAAGTGATATTGGACTCATGAAAAATGACAAAATGGTACAGTGAATGTGACCTTTCTTCAGATTTCCCTAACAGTAACATTTTATTTAACTATAACAAGAAATCAAGGCACCCCAAGTACCTTCGATAGTTCTCTTGTATCCTCTTCACTTAGTCCTCCTCCCATTTAAAAGAATGTATTCATTTTATAATTTTCCTGTTTTCCTCTTTTAGATTTATATATTTTATGTGTTTGTTTTCCCTGCATTTACATATATACACCATGTTCATACCTGGTGTTTACAGAGGTCAAAAGGCATCCGTTCTCCTGGAACTGGAGTTAGCCATGATTGTGAGCCACTATGTGGGTGCTAGAAAACAAACACCGGTCCTCTGCAAGAGCAACAAATGCTCTTAACAACCAAGTTACCTCTTTAGTCCATGATTTTGTTTTTTATGTGTGTCTTTGTACTACTTATATGCCTGGTACCCACAGAGGCCCAGGTATCAGAACCCATGGAAGTGGAGTTTCAGATGATTATGAGTTACCAGGTGGGTGCTGGGAATTGAACTTTGTCCCTCTTGAATAGCGGCCAGAACTCGTAACTGCTGAACTATTTCTCCAGCCCAAAGATTTATTTTTATTATTTTTAATTATGTATCTATGTGTAGGTATGCGAATATGAGTGGAGGTGCCTGTGGAGGGCAGAAGAGGACATTGGATGCCCTGTAGTTGGAGTTAGAATTTGTTGTGAGCCATCTAATGTGTATGCTATAATCCAACATTTGCACAAGCAGCGCTCTTAGCTACAGAGCCATAGCCCCACTCCTCTCCCTCCCAGTTTTTCTGAGTTCTTTCACTATAGCTTAGCTTTGTCTGTTCTTGCATTTCATATAAATGGAATTTGTAGTCAGACTTATATAAGATGTGAGATATAAATTTGTTAATATGATAATATGTATAGAAGGCAAATATAACAAATTCACATGATAGTCTACCATGAAAGATTTCTGGGTATCTTTACTGTGGTTTTTAGTCTTCTGAATTGATAGCCCCATTTTTAAACATGTAATTATGTTTTCCCCAAAGTACATTACTCCTCTTATCTCCTTCAGAGGTTCTTTGGGAGCACTTGAAGAAGTTAAAAATGTCCATTTTTTCAACTTATTTTAATTATGCTCTTCTAATTACCTTATTTGGGCATTGTCTTATTTTCATTGTTGTTTTAATATTTGTTCTTTTGGGTTTTCATTTTGAGAAAGAGAGGGAGAAAACATGAACAAGAGGAGTTGAAGGAGGGGAAAACATGATCCAAATATATCATATGTAAAAAATTTTAAATAAAAACAAAAAAAGACCTGTTTTGAGTAGGACATTCATTGTGTTATTCTGTGTGACATAAAGTCTTTTGATAATGAGTATTCTCTAGGAATACATGCCATTACTTTTCCTTCCTTCCTTCCATAGAAAGTTTATTTTTGTTGCATTATCCTGCATATTTAATTTTGGTTGCTATATACCCCCATTGTCTTCTACAATTCTATTTTTCTTTTCAGCTGTACGTTCTCTTACCCCTACTTTCCCCCTTCTACTTGTATACCATGTATTATCTTCCTTGCCCTGTGCTGTAAGTCTTCATTTTTATCCTTCATGGGCCTCTTCCTAGTTTTGTTTAAGTGTGGATAAAGGCCATATATCACTTTTGTAAACTTTTTATCAAAAATTCAAAGAAATGAAGGAGTGAGGCTGTTCATTCTAGAAAATGACTGCACATTATTTAAAGGTACCCAGAAATATTTATCTTTGTGTTTTCTTCTGTGTGGCTTCATCTACTTGGTTTTTGTTGTTATTTTGTTTTGTTTTGTTTTTTTTGTCCTGTGGTTTTTATTTCTTTGTCCCTCCCACATCTGGCCATATTTCTATTTTCTTTTCTCATTTAGTGGACTTTTTCTCTCTTTTTATTCATTCTATTAACATTTACTTCCATCCCTTTCTTTCCATCTCCTAACCATGAAAATCCTATTTAACTTTCTTCCCTTTTCCTACTGTGTTTTCCTGTTTGGAGCTTTGGAGTGGTTTGGAGTGCTCTTTGGAGAACATTAGCATCATCACTATTAATAATATTACCAGAGTTATCTCCCTTTGTTTTACCCCCCGATTTGGATCTTGGCTACATATGTCTCTTGTAGTGGAGCATAATCAGAAATTAACTCCACATTCAGTGCTTGGGGGTGGGGGTGGTCCTTTAGAAACTTGACCCTTCTTGACTCCAAGTCAGCCAGAGTGAGGCTTGGTACCTTGATTTACCATCTTGGACACATTTTAAGTCTCTGTTGTCCTGTTTCCTCATCTATTCATTGCAAATGACAGAATCTACTTAGAAGAATTTCCCTGGACATTAAATGGGTAATGGATATCAAACATCCAGCCCATGCTAGTAGTCATGAAGAATTAATTCCCATCCTTTGCCTCAGGCTGTGTTTCCTTGCAGGGTCAGAAGGTCAGTGTTCCTAGGGAGAATAAAGTAGACACTGGGACTATCCTGGGCTATCACCCATGTTGCAGGATTCTTATATTTTCCTTTGAAATCAATTATGACATATAGCTGAACAAGTCTACAGATTTTGCCACTGATATCATTGTGTTCTACCAAGAAGCCATTAAGCCATCCATGTGGTACCATTCCCAATTGTTGTTCTATGTACTATTTTGACTTGGGTTACTACAAATAGTTTTGAAAATCTTCTAGTATTTAAGCAGGAGGGTTTGTGATGTCTCCCTTTGTTTTAGCAATTTACGTAATGTCGTTTAGGAAGAATGTCAATACCTACGTACCTGTTTTCATTATTCTGAATTAAGAGCAATCAGTAATAGACTGACAACCATGCTATCACTCTGAATGTGCAGAACTTGTACAGATTTCATAGCATGGTCATTTGTCTAGGTTAAGGCAAATTAACATAGCTATTTTGTTTAATTGTAGTGCTTTTTCTTTTGTAACCCATCCTGGTTTCTCCTTTCTGCTCTTGCCACGAAATCTTTCCTAAGGGGATTTATTTGTCTAGAGTTGCTTCTACTTGGTGATTTTCTTCCACCTGACTTTACAGGCCAGTTACTTTTGTGTGTATATTTCAAAAATAAATAAAACTCCTGTATGTTCCACTCTAGTCTAATTGACCTTTATTAAAGCTTTGCTTTTCACTGATATGTAATGGGGACACTACTGTGTGCTCTCAGCTTTCTATTTACTATATATTACCTGTGCAGCAAATTAGCTCTTTTTATTTCACTTTGTCCCCTTCTCCATTCCTTAGGGGTTCCTTTGAGTTTTTCAGTTGGGATTTTTTAAAAACATATTTATTGATTCTCTGGGACTTTAACATCATGTATCTTGATCATACTTACTTCCATAGTCCTTTCCTGTCTGCCCTCCTTATATTTACCACCAAGAAAAGTAAAAATAAAAATAAGGGGGAAAAGCCCAATTTGTGTTGTCTATATTCACTGAAGCATGGTTAAGCTCTTACTGACCTGCCCCTTAAATAGAATTGAGTCCGTCTCCTCCTGGATCCCTGTCAGAAGCTATCAATGTGGAGGGCTACCCCTCAGCACCTCTATCACACCTTTTCAGAGTTCTCTATGCTGGGTTCCTGTCTATACTGCTGCTTTGGGGGGAGGAGGTTTAAGGGTAGGGATCATCACAGAGACCTTCTATGTCCTTGCCTCTCAGCTGTGCACCTGCAATCACTGATATCACAGCAAATGTAGCTCCCATGCTCTTCACAGCAGGAGAATGGACCATGGGCATCCAGTTTCTGGCAACAGCACAAACCATGAACATGTTCATTCAGAATTTTAGGATTGTCAGATAAGGAAAGATGGTGATGAGACTTGAGAGAATTAAAAAAAAGAGGGTGAGGGGCTGGAGAGACAGCCTGATAGTAGCAGTTAAGGTGTTCCTGTAGAAGGCCAGGATTTAGTTCTTGGCACCAACATCAGGCACCTTAACTGCTTCTAACTCCAGTTCCAGGGGACCCACAGCCTCTTTCTGCTCTCTGTGGGTACCAGGCATAGAGATGGGGCACATACGCACATGTAGGCAAAGCATTTACACATAAAACAATATTTAGAAGATAGGAAAGACTTTTTTGGGGGGTATAGATAGATAAATGTGGAACATCAATTGGTTTACCTTTTAGGTTTTATTTTTCAGCAGTCTAAGGAAAGGTAAGACATCTTTTCCCACTGCTGTTAGTTGTTAGGCCATTTTGCTGAGACACTAAGACAATAGTGAGACTCAGCTACATTGGCTTGACATTGTATCAGTGCTAACTCAGTGCATAAGGCTCATTTTTAAACATAGTATAATCACCATTACCTGTTAGCTACCAGTTGACTTTTGTCCTCTCTTGACTTTCTCTGAAAGTTCCCATTTATTAGTCTTTCTCTGACTACTGCCACCACTCCACCGTATTTCAACCAAGACTAGTCTCCTCACATACATCTCTACTGTCAACCTGACTCTCTTTTCCTGTTGCATAATCTGCTACAGGTAACTTTAGAATCCTTCAACTTCCTTTGCATGGCCTAGGGACTTTTTAGTCCTTTTTGCCTTTCTAGTCTGGTCATCTCTGCTGCCATGCTTCCATTCAGCCATTAGGTGCACAGAATTACTTGCAGCTTGTAACCCAATTACATGAAACAGTCATGCTCCTGGAAAATTGCACATTGTTTCCTTCGTTACCTGTGTCTTTCTTGTTCTTCCATCCCTTTTGTAGACCCACTTTGTGATGTTTGTTCCTGATACTTTTAGATATAGCACTTCCCCATACTACCTTTTAAAATTATATTTGTTTATTTAAATAAAATTTATTTATTTTAAAACTTATTTGTAGGTGTGTGTACATTTGTGGAGGTCAGGGGACAACTTGTGGGAGTGGCACTCTCCTTTTCACCATGTCGGTCTCAGGATTCCAACTTAGGTCCTCAGGCTTGGCAACAGGCATCTTTTCTCACTTGTCCATTTCACTGGCTTTCTTATACGATCAGAGCATTTTCTCAAACCCCAGTAATAATTTTTGCATCCTCCATTAAACATGTGCAAGTAGCACTTTTGTGATAGTCTAAGGGATTTGGCTAAGTCTGTGGTCTCTAAAGCTGGGGAGTTTGCATTATCCTCTCAACTGTCTCAATCTTTTTTTTTTAATTTTAATTAATTAATTTTTACTTATTCCCTTTATATCCTACTCACTGTCCCCCTCCACCCTTTCCCATAACCCTTCCTCTATCATCCCCTCTCCCTTTCTCTGCTGTCTTTTACCTCGAAACCTTGGGTGACTATTTCACTTCACTTCCCAAACCTTGACTTATATAAGAAAAGGATCACAGTCTGACCTACTTTATAGGAGTAAACGAGATAAGCAGTATAAAAATAAATAATATATTGTAGGGTCCATTACACTTGGGAACCTGAGGCAAGGGGATTATGAGTTCAGGAAGGTTAGGCTCTGATCTCAAGCCCCTACTTTCAAATTTAAAAAAATCAGTGTTGGTTATTTTTATTTAGGTTTCAATACTTAGTGCCTAGTGTAATGCCTGACAAAGGACAGGTATTCAGTAATATATGCTGAGAAGCACATTGCTTTAAAAAATTATTGTGTGTTTGTGTATGGGCATGTATATTTAGCAATATGGATTTATGGTCAGAAGACTTTACTTTTGAAATGTGTTGATTAGCAACATGATTTTCATTGAATACATGGAGTGACTGTTACTGAGTATTTTATCTACCTCAAAACTTTAAATTTAGCAGTTTTTCTATAACTTGGCTGGTTTATATTGTTTTAGTAAAGGAGACTGTCGGCTGCAAAGACCTACTTTGTGACTTAGTTGTTGATACATTTCTGGGTATTAAAATACTGAGGAACCACTAGGATAATCCAATCTACTGGGGGACAAAGGGGTTTGGTTTATTGGCTAACTACTAGAATTATAACCATATTGTGCAGTTTTTAAGCTTGTTGGTTAGAAACATGATTTCTCTTGGATAGCTTGGCTCTGTTGTTTTAATTCTAATATAAATGTAGAATATCAGGGAATAATTTTATTTATGTGTGTGAATTTATGCACACACATGTATACAAGATTGCTTATGAAAGCCAGAAGACATATCAGATTCCTTGAAGCTAAAATCGGATCCTAAAATCAAGAGCCTGCTCTCCAGCTCTAGGAAATCTTCCCACAGTGGTTTTGAACCTCTTTTCTTACTAATAACAAGTATTTTTAAATTGTTTTGCTTCATAGATTCTACAAGAATGTGAAAACAGTATTTTAAGCTGCCAACTTTGCATCTTACACTGACTTATATATTATTCAGTAATTTTATAAGTTTCATATTCTCCCCATAGCTATAGTATACATACTTTCTTAATCCTTTAAATAGTGCTGCAATATCCTGTGATCAACTAGTGCCTATTTTCTAATTTTTGCTAAAAAGTGAACAAAAATGAAATGGTTTGTACCAGTTATATAGTTAATTGGTGATTGAGATACAAGAATATTCCAATATTTGAGCTATTTCACTTTGTCCTTTTATGAACTAGAAAGTCCCATCTTGAAGCATGATAAAAATAAGTTCATGAATGCTTATAATGTCTGTGCAGGTACTTATCTTCTTAAACCACAGATTTAGTCATGGAAATTGGCAGGTGAATTATAAATTTATGGTATTTTTTATAATGTAAAAAAAAGTCCTGTGGAAATCATCTTCCTATATTTATCCCTCTTGTTATTCATTTATTTAACTTATTGATAATCTCTTAGTTCAACAATCTAAATGAGACTCAGTGTTTGTATAAGTTGAGTTTCCTTAAGATTGTACATTTAAACATAGTATCCATAGAAACACAAATTTGTCAAAAATGGGGAGGAAAAGAACTAGAATTTAGAAATTGTGACTTGAGCATTGATTTTAATATGTACTTTTACTTTCACAATCCCAATAGAAATGACTGCAAAGTTTGAAAAGAAGAAATTACTTTAGTGTTGGAAGCTGGAGTGGTAGTATGCATGGGGAGGTGGGGAGGTGTAAAGGATTCATGTACATGGGACACAGTTTTGAGGAACTGCCACTTAACAACTGAATGTAGATAGGGGTGCATTCTGAGTATAGACCAAAACCAACATTTCATTTCACTTGACTAAAAAGGACTGAATTGGGGATCAGAATAATATGCAGGAGACTTTTAATCTGGTTTATGTTTACAAATGTTGATGGCTTAAGATAGCCACCAGAAGTCCAGGAATACACTGAGCTCAAAGCAGAACTCACAATTAGGGTTTTTCTGTGACACAAAGTAGTAGTACACAAAGGATTAGCCCCTTTGTTCCTGGAATAAAGGTCAGGCCAATCTATGAATTGTTTATATGAAAAAATTAAAAGGAAGTTTTTCCTCCTAGGTACTATCCATGGCCCCCTCCCTAATTCTTTTTCCATGTCACACCTTAATTTGTTTCAGTTACACTCTAAGAAAGGGGAATTTAGGAGCATCAGGATGGATGGGGAAAACTGCACTATTTAGGGGGAAATCAAACCTGGTAGACTGTTCAAGAATGAACGATGAAATCTAATATGAGACTTCTGAAAAGATACTACAACATAAATGGAAAACAAAGTTCAAAAAGCCAAAAAAAAAAAAAAAAAAAAAGCAATCTCCTTATTTCAAAAGTTTGTTTTGGGGGCTGGAGTCAATGATGGCTCAGCAGTTAAGAGGACAGTCTGCTTTTGCTGGAGACCCCACTCAGTACCTAGTACCCATGTCAAAGCAGCTCCAGGGCATCTGACACTCTCTTCTTGATTGCTAGGGCACTTGCACTCAATTGCACACCCCCACCCCCTGCATACATATTTAACTGAAATGCAATAGGGCTAGATGTATGCAGATTCTAAGTTTGAGGCTAGCCAAGGCCACTTAATGAGAGCCTTCCACAAACAAATAGTATGTTTTCTCTAGGAAATGACTGTTTTGGATTCTGATGCAAGTGGAAGTGAAACCAAGGAAGCAGTGAAAATCCTGAGAAGCGAGAGCTTTAAGAGGAAACAGAACAGAAAGAACAAGTTAAAATGCTGTTGAATGAGAAGTGCAGGTTGCTGCAGAATGAAAAAAAAATATAAGCAAACTACAGACTGCACCACGGGAGAAAAAAAAAAGGGAGAATGGAATATTAGGAAGAGAAATGATAGTATTTCTTAAAAGTCAAGTCTTTAAGAGCGACAAGATGGCAGTTTAGAAAGATGGAGACTCAAAAGCCAAGCAGATTAAGCATACTATAAGAAAAGAAAAACTACAGTTTTTTGAACTATAGAAAGAACTGGGCCTGCAAAGTGAGTATGTACTCTGTACCAAGTTTCTGAGGAAAAAAGCCCAATAAATTATACATATTCTGGCAGTTTTATATTACAGTAATGCAAAAACTGATAAATGGGAAATGGGAAATGATAAAACACTGCTAGAAATGGTACTTCTACCCTAAAGCAGCGTGTCTTAACCTTCCTAATGCTGTGGCCCTTTACTGCAGGTCCACATGTTGTGGTGACCCCAAACCATAAATTTATTTTGATTCTTTATAACTGTAATTTTGATATTATGAATCATAATTTAAACATGTGATATGCAGGATATCTTATATACAACCTCCAAAGGGCTATCAAGCCACAGAGAGGATTGCTACTCTAAAGCAAGGAGCTGCATTATGAAATCCCATGAGCCAATAGAGTATGTATGTATCTTTTAAAGGGAACAAGTTTGTGACCAGAAATTCTATAACCACCCAGCATACCAATTAAGTAACCCAATCACAAAATAACACACATGGCATGCACTCACTGATAAGTGAATATTAGCCCAAAAGCTTGGAATACCAAAGATACAATTCACAGACCACATGAAGCTCAAGAAGAAGGAAGACCAAAGAGTGGGTGCTTCGGTCCTTCTTAGAAAAGGGAACAAAATACTCACAGGAGCAAATGTGGAGACAAAGTGTAGAGCAGAGACTAAAGGAAAGACCATCCAGAGACTGCCCTACCTGGGGATCTATCCCATATATAGTCACCAAACCCAGACACTATGTGGATGCCAAGAAGTACATGCTGAAAGGAGCCTGATATAGCTGTTTCCTGAGAGGCTCTGAAACCCTATAGGAAGAACAATAATATCAACCAACCAGAACCCTCCCCCCTAGAGCTCCCAGGAACTAAGCCACCAACCAAGGTGTACACATGGAGAGACCCATGGCTCTAGCCACATATGTAGCAGAGGATGGCCTTGTCAGGCATCAATAGGAGCAGAGGCCCTTGGTCCTGTGAAGGCTTGATGGATGCCCCAGTGTAGGGTTTTCGAGGGTGGGGAGGTGGAAGTGGGTGGATGGGTGGAGGAACACCCTCATGGAAGCAGGGGCAGGGGGGATAGAATCGGGTTTTTGGGGGGGGACCAGGAAAGGGGATAACATTTGAAATGTAAATAAAGAAAATACCCATTTTTTTAAAAAGGCAAAAAAAAAAAAAAAAAAAAAAAGAGAGAGAGAGAGAAAAGAAAATAAAGAAATTAAATAAATCAAGCCAGGCATGGCAGATCACACCTTTAATCCCAGTACTTGGGAGAAGTAGGGAATTTCTGAGTTCGAGGCCAGCCTAGTCTATAAAACAAATACCAGGACAACCAAGACTATACAGAGAGACCCTATCTCAAAAAAAATATTTTTAAAGCAAAAAAAGAAAGAAATTAAATAAATTAACCATTCCATCAATAGGTAATTAGAAAATAGAAATAAAATTAAAAACTTAAGTAAATATTTTAAGCATTTATTGAAAAACAGAAGGATAACAAATGGACTCCATATGCGAGATAGAAACAGAAAATAACATACTAGTTTTGTTCAGACGAATTTCAACCATTATTAACATATGGAATGCTTGAACTTGTTTCTTAAAAATTACAGTAATAGTTAAAATCTGTTGACCAGGAGGGGAAAGAAATAAATCTTGTCTCTATATCATCTTTATCACCTTTATGACCTCTAAATGTTTTCACTTAACTCTGCTTTAAAAATATATGCTTTTTGTAGTTCTTGGGTAGTGTTCAAGGCCAGCCTGGGCTATATACAAAGCCTTGTTTCAAATTAAAAGAGGAAAAATGATGTTAGGTAATTTTGACTTAAATGACCAGAATATCAAAAATCTCCTATTGATTGCTGATGACATTTTTGTGGCATATAAGTCTTAAGTATGAAAATTCCTTTAATAATCAGAAAAACAAGTTACTTAAACTAATATGCAAGTTAGTATAGTTATATGAGAACACTTTTATAAAAGATACCATCAGTAGTGGGTTTTAGGTAATAAAAATGGAACCTTTTCCCATTCCTTGTCATATTATTTGTAATGCATTATATATCTTTATAAAAGGGTCTTTCTGAAAATAAAACATACAAATGTAGCAAAATTATAATTACAGACAAAAGTTAATGAACCATTTAGCTTAAGGCATCAGAGAAAGCACAATGAAATATCAGAGTGCAAAGCAAAAAGGTCAGTTTAAAAGCCCAATTGTTTAAATCAGCAAATAAAAGAAATTTGAATAAGCCCAGGTAGCCCAAGAATTGTGTAAATCAAATACATTTCACACTTGTTTGCTCTGGAAAAAATACAGAAAAAAAATGGATTTAAGTCACAAATTCAGGGGAGTAAGGTGTATATATATATATACTAATTAATATATATACTAATTAGTGAAGCAACTGCTGTAGCAAATATTAGCAAAATTGCCTCAGGAATGGATTAGCCAATAACTATGGAAATATTAGAAAGCTGACAAAGTCACTCCAAAGCTAACCTACCTACAGCCTTACACTTTACTGTTTCTACTTCACTTTTTTCATTAGGAATCCTGAAAACTTAAGAGTAAGCAGATATGAATCTCAAAATTAGATATGAATAAAACCCCCCAAAACAAAATCCTTTGTCTTTTAAGACAAAGGGGCCTATTTTCTCCCTTTGAGCTTTAATTATAGATACAACTGACTTTTATTTATTTACTTATTATTTTTGCTTTGTATTTTTGTTAAGTGCTACTGACCGAACCCAGGAACTTCTTCATGCTAAACATACACTATTCCGGAGAGCTATTTCCTTACCATTGCCTTTAAAAAAATTTAAGTGCTCTAAAAGGAATGTCAGGGTTTGGAGAGGCAGTGGCTGTTAATGAGTTTGAGGGGTCCTGTGATTCTGGACTAACTTTACTAGTAGCCTAGGGATCACTAACAGCAAGTTAAATTCCTATACACTGGCTGCCCTAATGGGTCTGATACATCTAAAATAGGACAATGGACACACTAAGTGCCACACTAAAAGGGGGGGGGGGGTAAATAATTCTTTGAAGCTCAAAGAATACCTGTTGCTTAAGTACAAAACTATTTACAGGGAATTGGAGATGGCTCAGCTAATAGGAGTGTATACTACCTTTGCAGAGGACAGAGTTCTGTTCCCAGCAGCCATATTGGTTGGCTCATAGTTGCTTGTAACTCCATTTCCAGCAGATCTGACACCTTTCGCCTGGTCTCTAAAGGCACCTATACTCATGTGCTAAGGTAGCATTTCTCAAACTGGTATTTCTGGAAAATTTGTGGTTGAGTTGTATATCATATTAATCTCTAAGAAAAGAAAGAAATATGTCTCTTCTTGGGTATTTATGGTATATGCTAATATATCAAAGGACACATGAAACCTTAAAATTTAAAACAGATAAAAAGACTACATAGAACTTTATACAACTAAGTAAGTATTCTTCCTAAAATGTATATTCATAAAACCTTGCTTTGTACAGTATTCTAAAAGCTCAGGCCCCTATAGGTTGAAGGATATTTTAAGCAATATCTAGTTTATACATTAAATGGGAAAAAGATACACAGTTCAAAGAGTTTTTCAAGTTTGTGTCTTGAAAACTACAATAAAACCAAGCTGGTTACATTCTACTAACTTCTCTGGTTCTGTTAAAACACAGCTTATTTACACTTAAAACTTTTTCTTCAAAAGACCAGATTCTTTAACAAATGGGGAAATCTATGATATATTCTGTTATTAATATAAAGTACTGTATGCCAGTTTTCTGGTAAGGCTTGCCATACTTTGTATTTGGCACCTAAAAGTAGAGTATATATGCCATTATTTTTGCCTTAGCTTTTATATCAGAGAGGAGCAGAATGGCTTATTCTCTATTACTTTCCTAATATTCATCTTCCATCCCACATATTATAATTAACTTCCCAAAATGCTGATGAAGTTAGTTATTGATTTGTATGTCAAGAGGTCTTTGCTTACTTCCTAAGCAGTATTCTAAGATTGAGGGTTAAGTATAACAAGACTGAAGTTTGAAAACTTACAACATAGTAAATAACTGATGAACACAAATATATTTAAAACATGCTACATAAGTGCTATGATTCCAATAAACAAAAGGATTATTTGTCCCTTAAGATAGGTAGTCAGAGATAACATTTCTGTGAAAGTGACTTTTGAGCACAAAGCCAGAGAAAGGTAAGCCAACTTTTCTGGATGCAGTTTTACAGGGTAAAAGAGACCTTTCATTTGTCATCCAAAAATGGGGTTTGTGGATTTGAGTATGTACGTTGCCCCACCTCAGTAAGCTTCATTAACACATGTATTTTTCTAAAGTCTGAATTAATTTCCAATGTCTGAAAGGACTGCCTTTACTAAGTGAGCACCTGAAGTTCTTCCATTTCTAGCATGTTGATGTTGACATCTTCTGAAGAAATCTGCAATTTTAATGAACCACTGCTATGGTATGATGACATACTGTTGTCTGAAGAGCTTCACAATTACATTCTAAGTTCAGATTCAAGACTCTCAGTGGTTCACACTCAACCTTACTTGGTTCTTAGCACTTGCAGCACCTCCAGAGTCTCTGCTCCCATCTTACTACAGTCCAATCAGAAGTAGATGTATTAAGGAGAGATTTTGAGGAAGTCATCTTGTCAGATATTCTCTGCTTTTATGAACTCTGAATAGATTTTTGATTTGAGATAAAGGTGTTCAAAATCCTTTGGTTTTGTCAGGCCAACAGTTTTTCAAGACTCTAGACAGTGTCCTTTCTTCTTTAAATGTTGTAGAGGTGAGAAGTATTCTCCCGCAAGGTGGCCAAGACGTGAGACAGAGGCTCATTTTTGATTCTGGCGATTTCTTGCACAGTATGCAGGCCCATGCCTGGGTGGGCATACTGGCAAAAGTTTTTGGAAACACGGCGAGGCAGAAAGTAAGGAGCATCAGTTTCAATAAGAATTCTCTCCAGTGGGATCCTTTTTAGAGCCTCACGTGCCTGCCAGGCATTAGAATAAGTCAGAACTGCTGTGAAGCCTACGGACATGTTAGGAAAGTACTCTAGCAGGGGCTCAATGAGTGGGTAACTGCCAGTGAAGCAATGCCTGTGGATCTTGTAGTCATAGGGCACACATTTTTTCATGATGCCCATGAGATCTTCATCAGCATCTCGGCAGTGAATCACCAAGGGCTTCTTCATAGATACAGCTAACCGTAGTTGTCGCTCAAAAATCCTAAACTGCTCTGGAACAGGTGTGGTGCACTTGTAAGAGTAGTCCAAGCCCATTTCTCCAAAGGCTACAGCCTTGGGGTGGCGCAAGGCATACAAGATGTTTCTTTCATGATGCTCACTGTAGTAACGTGCAAAATGAGGATGACATCCAAAGGCACCCCAAACCATATCTTCACTCAATAGCTCTTTCCATAGGCCATTTTTTAGGGTACGAGGATCACAGAAATCAGAGATGCAGCCCTGAAATTCCTTAGGAAAAGTATAGCTATAAATTTCCCTGAACTCAGCAAAGCTTCCTTGGAAGGACAACTTGGAAAACAGCATGTCCAAGTGACAATGAGTATCAATGAAACCTTCCATTTGGCTTGGATGAAAATGACTCCTTGGCAGGAAATCAGATGCACATGCTCCAGCTTCCTGAATATATGACAGCTCATCCTCTTGATATCTGTTCTTTACCTGTGTTTCTGTGCCTTTGGAAGATAAAGTTATGGGGGAATTCCAGTATTCCTTATCATCTACTCTCTGTACACGACTGATCATCTCTTCAGAGGTCACTTTATAGTAAGAATAGCCAACTGTGATGTCTTTCTTGACTCTCTCATTCATGGATGTGGATGTGGTAGTACTGCTGCTGTTGCTGGGACAATACTGAGAAATATTGGTACTTCTAGTCCAAGAGTTGGTATAATCATTCCAAGAGCTAAAGTTGGAATTAGGCTGTAGTGAGTCATTCTTATTCTTACAGGACAAAGACTGTGAAATGGCTGGGAGACTTGGTGAGAATGATGCATCCTGAATGAATCTGGTTGTGGAGGTCTTAACATTAGACCTGTAACTTCCTGAAGAGTTGGAGGCTTCAATCATTCCCCTTTCTTTAGACTTTTGGAATAATGAAGAGGAGTTATCCTCACTCTGATATTTTGGGAGTAGAAGGCTTTTTTCATAACTAATTGCATTTTTGTCACCAAATAACTCCTCACTAGGTGTTTTAAAACCACGGAGATGCCATTTCCTCTCTCCAAAGTTGCCTAGCTTGAGAGGCTGAGATACAAAAGGAAGATCTCTGGATAGTCTTCTGCCCCTAGAACATGCCCCTTGGGTTGTATTAAACTCTGACGGTGCTTCAGCTCTGGGATTAGAGGGCTCTACTTGGGTTACGGTGAGCTCTCCTCTTGGCACTGGAAGCTGCCATACGAGCTTTGAAGGCTCTGCTCCAGGCAATGGGAGCTGCATTCCCAGCTTTGGAGGCTCTGCTGCTCTGGGCATTGGAGGCTTTCCTCCCAGCTTTAGATGCTCCACCATGGGCTCTGGAGGCTGTCCTCCAAGCTTTGGAGGCTCTGCCATGGGCTTTGGAGGGTCAACCCTGGGCTTTGGAGGTTTTGCCAAGGGCTCTGGAAGCTCCACCACAGGCTCTGGAGGCTCTGCCACGGGCTCTGGAGGCTCCACTGCGGGCTTTGAAGGCTCCGCCCTGGGCTTTGGAGGCTGTCCTCCGAGCTTTGGAGGCTCCACCACTGCGTTTGGAGGCTCTGCCATGGGCTTCGGAAGCTCTGCCCTGGGCTTTGGAGGCTCCACCCTGGGCTTTGGAGGCTGTCCTCCGAACTTTGGAGGCTCCACCATGGCCTTTGGAGGATCAGCCCTGGGCTTTGGAGGATCCATCCCAGACTTTGGAGGCTGCTCTCTGAGCTTTAGAGGCTCCGCCCTGGCCTTTGGAGGCTCCGCCCTGGCCTTTGGAGGCTCCGCCCTGGCCTTTGGAGGCTCCGCCCTGGCCTTTGGAGGCTCCACCATGGGCTTTGGAGTCTCCGCCTCGGGCTTTGAAGACTCTACCTCAGGCTTTGGAGGCTCCACCATGAACTTTGGGGGCTCCACTCCAGGTTTTTGAGGCTCCATGTCGGGCTTTGGAATCCTCCTTCTCCTTCTAGGCTTTGGAGAGACTGAAGGCTTAAACTCCACTCCAGCCTTGAGATAGTCCACTCCAGTCTTTGCTCCAGCATTAAAATGCTCTGCCCCCAACTTAGGAAGCTCCAGCCCAGGCTTAGGAGGGTCTCCTGCCCTGGATTTTGCGCTAACACAAGGCCCCCCTTTCCCTTTTGGGGCACCAGCTTTCTCTTTTCCTTTCAGTGAACCAGTCTCTCCATTTCCCTTTGGTACACCAGTCTCCCCTTCTCTGTTTGGGGCACCAGACTCCTCCTTTCTGTTTGGGGCACCACTTAGCCCTTTTGTCCTTGGAGCCATCCCCTTTCCTTTCAGAGAACCTCCCCTTTCTTTTTGTGTTGATTTTCCCAAGATGTTCTGGATAGCGTTCTGGTAAATCAGAGAAGAACCCTGTTCGTGAACTCTGTCCCTTTTTCTCTGAGAGGTTTTTGGTTCCTCGGTCTTATTTTGACCTTCCGCTTCAGTTTTAAATTCAGAATTGTTGGGGCCATGTTTGTTACCACCATAGGCATCCTCTAGAGAAGCCATCTTTAAGAAACTGGATGGCAATTTGAAAAGTCAGTCCCACAAACTGCAGAAAACTGCCCACTGTAGCAAATACAGAGGCAGGATTAAGGCCTGAGATTAAGGGTAGAAATTGAGCTGTGGAATGCGCCACAGGGGAAATTTCAGAGTTCACAGTCTTCCTGGGCTTTTTGGCCCTTGTAGCCCCTAGGACCTTTAGCCCTCTCCAAGTCACTTAACCAAGTCCCCGGGGCAAAACAATCTGCTATGGGAGGGGTAAACAACTCAGCACCACCGAAGTGGTGCTGGAACTCACGCGGCTTTTTCTGCTGCGCCTCAGGAACCTTTCTTCATGTTTCAACTTTGTTCAGGAATTGCTGAAGACCTTCCACCGTACTTTCAAAGTGCTCTGGAAAAGTTAGAGAGGAGGATTCTGGAGAAGCTTCACACAGCGACCGAACGCCAGGACGACCTTCTCAGAATGACGGAGGATTTTCGACTTTTAGCCCCTGTTTCCTGTTTAATGACGTACTTCCGGTTCGTCAAAAATGTAACCTTTGGCTTGGGGTTCAGGGTCCCTCCTCCTGACTTTAACTCTACTGGCTAAGAGGAAAATAGTCAAGCCTCTATTGTTCCTCCTATTCACAGTGGATAGGCCAGAAGCCTGGAGCGCCCTCCTTAACCCCACCTCTTTTCTCCGTAAGCCTTTCTGTTTCTTCTGTTCCAGTTCTTCCTTGCAGCAGGCTACGAGGTTCTAGCTAGACCTCCGGTGGTGAGCTGCTACTGTTTTGTATGTATTTGTGTCACGTCTTCACTCTGTTCTCTCCCTACTTGTGGCTTGTTGCCCTTACCCCCGTTATGAATAATACGGTTGTGGCTTTGAAAACATAGTTTAAACTTATGTACTACACTTTCTCCCTTACCCCTTAAACCTATGTGCCCCCTTTCCCTCCTCCTTTTTCCTTTACCATCCCTTAGACCTATGTACCCCCTTTCCTCTTTCCCCAACTCTTTTTAAAAATTTCTTTATTCACTTTACATCGTAGTATCAGCCCCGTTTCCCAGTAATCCCTCACTCAGACCCTCATTCCTCCCTTCTTTCTCTGAGAATGGGGAAGCCCCCTGGATATCACCCCTAACCCTACGACACTCATTAAGTTTCTGCAGGACCAGGCACACCCTCTCCCACTGAGGCCAGGCACGGTGGTCCAGTTAGGGGAAGGGGATCCACAAGCAGGAAACAGATTCAGGGACAGCCCCTGCTCTAGTTGATAGGGGACCTGCAGGAATACCAAGCTGCATATCTGCTATATATATGCAGGGGTCAAGGTCCAGTCCGTGGGTACTCACTCTTTGGTTAGTGGTTCACTTTCTGGGAGCCTGCAAGGGTCCAGGTTAGTTGTCTCTGTTGGTCTTCCTATCCTCCTCAACTCTTAACACGTCCATCCTCATGCACTCTACCTTTATTTCTTAATTTATGAAATACTGAAATGCCCTTTGGTATCCTGGCTTTCTATTTCCGTGACCCCTGTGGTATCTTTCCTAATATACCATGCATTTTTGTGGGAGGAAAGTGAAAGAGATTGATTTGTTAACATAAAGCGGATAATCTATCAAATATTTAGTCCCCCTTCCTACATTCTCCCTCTTTTCAAATAACATATGTGTAGATTTTTAAAAGCATAATTTAAGCCTATATACTTCTTAAAACAATTATGAAATATAACTATTTTTTGTAATTTTAACTTAACATTTCTGAATGTCTGAAGTAGTTTTGTTATTACTACATGTTTCTTAAAACCATATTAGTGAGTTTATAATATCCCAGGGACTACATAGAGTTGATTTACTAAACTCTTCCTTTTCAAACTTTTTAAACCCCCTCATTCTACTTCTTTCTCCTTATAATTAAAAACTGCAGCAAAAATACCTTTGCAACACTTAAGATTTCTGGTTTAATTTTCCCTCCCTTTGGGCTATGTGCCCAGACTCCTTGAGATACCTCTCAAGAAAGATAGGTATAGAATTTTTCAAATTGCTCCACATTGTCTCAGAAGAACTGCAGTATTTAAAAATGTGATGTGAACTGAGGCATGGTGGTTCTTCTGTAGCACTGCAATACCAGGTGCTCAGAAGTTTATGTTCAGCCTGGAACAGAACAATAATGTATTTCAGGATAACTCCAAAACTGTCCTTTTTAACAGAAGAAACATACAGTAAAATATTTGAGGCCTTCCTGCAATTTTAATTGGATGTATCTGCTAATTTCTTAAAGTAAACATTTCATTTGCTTTTCTAATTTCTTTTGTATAGTCTTTTTAATGTAAAATTATTATAAAATACCAAGTTTGTTTCCTCTCATATTTTCCATTTTATTTTCTTTAAATCCTAGAATTCTCTACAGTGTCCCGTCTTTTTCTTTTTGTCCTGTGTTGACCTCCTAACACATCTGCCCTTCCTCCTGTGTGCTGTCACTTTCACCTCCTTATTTGTGTGTGTGTGTGTGTGTGTGTGTGTCCTGAAAGAGGTTGATTTGTTGGGATAAAGCTGATACTTCTCTGGTATGTATTTGGGGCTTATAATTTATTTAGGTGGAGATACAGAGCCAGCTTTTTTAAGTTAGTGATTTTTGTTGATTTGTGATTATTTTATTATGTATTAAATTTGTGTACTAAATAGAATCTATTCTTTATCATCAGATAGTATGTGTCTCATTAATCTGGTTTTGTTCTGTTTTAATAATTGAGGCATTTGGGCATAAAATCTGGGTGAGCTAGGTCTCTATTGCTCTTTAATTTTTGCTGTTATCATTAATAGTGCCTGCCTTATTTTATAAGATTTACTAAGAATTATTATGACAATTCATAATTCCAATGAAATAGTCAATTGAAATATTTTAGTCTACATATCCAGAATATAATTCATTTGTAGTCAAGTTCTTCTGTATCTTCTAGCAAATGTTCTGAGTTTTATATGGATCAAAGTTTTGATTAAAACTGCTTTGGTTATATAATTTTAAATTTTATTACATTTATTAATTTATCTAATATATGTACAAGTGTGTATGCAAGCAGGTGTGCATGTGTTCATGTGCCACTGTGTTCATGAACAGAGGACAATTTGCAGAAATGGATATTCTCTTTCCAGCATGTAGGTTCCAGATATTGAATTTCGACTGTCAGGCTTCATAATCTCTATGTCCTGATCCATCTCACTGGTCCTGTGTAGAATTTTTATTTTCTATTGTAAACATACTTCTTCTTGTTATATTTTCTAACTATGATGTTTTTAATTAGGTTGTGTTTATAATGAAATTTTATATTTTTACCTATTTAGCTTTTGCCTGTCTGCCCATAGCTATGTTTTATTTCTTCCTAGTATTTTTATTTCATCTCTTTTTACATTGCCTAGAACTTCTAATGACAGTATTAATGATACTTTTGCTTGTATTGTCCTGTTCTTAATAGTGGTAGATACATAGCTTAATTAAATATAATGTTGGTTGTTGAGGTTGTTTTAAAGCAGATGCTTGATATTTTGTTAAGGAATTACCTTGGCATTTTAAACCATATGGGAAATGGTCATAGGATCATTACATTACATTTGTACATGTTTCCTAATTTGATATCATTTTTATATCTGTGAGGAAAATGTTGCTTTGTCATTATTGTTGATTTGTGATTTGTGATTTGTCATAAATGTTAATGGAGTGCTATAAATTGCTTACAATGTAGTTATGATCTTCTATAAAACATTAACTAGTGAAATTTCTGTGTAGCAGTATTTCTTGGTGGTAGCTTGCACTTGGAAATCACCCAGGGAGCCTTAAAATCAATGATGTCGGAAATAATTTTGTTATTATTGGGATGGTAGGAGTGGTTATGTAGGGGTCAGGGTGCAGAGGTGTTGGTTCAAGCATCAGGAGTGTAAGAGGTTCTCAAGTGATTCTAATGTGAAACCAGCTCAAGACTATTGCTTTGTAGTTTATTGGGTTTTTTCCAATGGTGTATTTATCAGACATTGAAATTTACTTTTTAAGCTGACCATCTTTTTGGTATCCTAGGAAAATCATGTAGTCTTTTCCTTTCTTTCTCACTTTGAAATAATTTATTAGTAAATCCGCTTGGTTGGAACATTTGTTGGGAATACTTGGGAGAATTTTTTTCATATCATACCTATTCACTATTTTTGATAATTCATGTTAATTATAGAAATTAGTTTTAGTGTAAACTGAATTTAAACTTTATTTTTTTGTGTATATTATAAGATGATTTATCTTACGAGTTTTCGATCTCATGATGTCTCATTTCTGATTTTATATATAGTCTCTTTTGGTGAGCTTTTTCTGAATTTTTACTTATTAAAAGCATTTTTTAGATTGATTTGTTGTGATTTTATTTTTCTTTGAATTTCATCTATCAGCGGTATTAGATTTTTTTGCACTCTACTGATTTTATAATGTATCATTCTTTCATACTTTCTTTAGTATTTCTTTTTTTGTCTCATTCATTAGTCTATTTACGATGTTTTCTTACACATAAACACAAGTCATAACAGATTTGTGCTGAATATTTGATAGTCATTAAGTCTCTTCCCACAGCATCAAAACTTCTTTGGATTTTTTTCTTCTGTGAAAACATTAAGTTGTTCATTTGTGCCTCATCCCCATGCCTATGATTTGCAGTAATGTAGGACCAGTTTACCATCACTGCCAAAATACTCATACAGAGTCCAACTTCTTGGTATGGGGAAGGGGCAAAAGATTGATTCACATAAACAAACAACTGTTCTGAGGCCACCAGTTTAAGGAACTTTTTGATGAAGTCAATGAGACCTTGGATGGTCCGGGTTCACTCTACAGCCCATTTCTTTGTTTTCATTATAGGAGTGTCTTCTACAGCCTTCAGTACGATGTCAATTTTTTTCTTGGTGTCTCTGGGAGGTTCCTTAGTACCAGGCGAAACTGCAGCCGAAGATGGGGGCTCTGGGGTGGCTGTTTCCGGGAGAGCTCCGAAAGGCTCTGAGAGCCTCAATGCCCGCAGCGGCTGGAGCTTCATGGAGCTGCAGCACAGCCTCTGGGTCTTCCGCTATCTTCTCTTTAGTATTTCATAATTTAGGTCAGAGTTTCTTTTTAATAAAATAGAGCCTAAATATTTTGATTAATATATTTTTTGTGGTTCTAGGATCAAACTCAGGTCTTTGTATATGCTCAGTTGTGTTATATTCTCTATTTTATCTCATCTCTCTCCCGTTTATCTTCTCTTTTCCTCTTTACCTTATGCCCCACCCCCAGCCTTTCCTTGTAGACAGGGTCTTACCATGTTGTCTAGGTTGGCTTGGAAATCCTGTGCTAAAGTAGGGAGCCTCATCCTCTTGAGTGGTTGGGGCTACGAGTGCATGCCATTATACCCAGCTTCCTAAACATTTTAAATTTCAACTGACCCGTAACACTGATCTCCCTATTTTAAAGTGTCAAGCCTTATTGGACATTATTGGTATTGTATCTTTCCTAACAGCTTCTCCAGAAATTGATATGTAAAATTTCAATGCTTGGAGTTTGTTTTCCTTGAGACAGGGTCTCAGTGTTGTTCAGATTTCTAATCTTCTTGTACCCTGGGTCCTCTCCTCCTTAGCACTGGGAATGCAGGTCCCAGACATTATACCTGTCTTACATTTAGATGTTTGCTTCTTCAGTAAATAATCCCTATGATTTATGCATTGATTACTCCAAACCCTCATTTTTTTAAAAAAAAAATATGTAATTTGTTCTGAGAGATTAAGCTGTTGCTTTAGCCTTATAATTTTCTCTCCTATCCTTTTATGGATGGTGGACAGACTTCTGCATGCAATACTATTTTGTGTCGGTACTTCACTAGACAATAAATCTTTGATAACACTTTAAGGGTAAGACAAGAATCAAAATCAATGTTAAAATCCAGCTTAGACTATGTAGTCAAAAGCAAATAATTTAGTTGGCATGAAAATAAGTTTAACTTTTACATTGAAAGCTAAATTTGTACTGTGTGTCAACTTATAACAAGTTAGCCATCAAAATGTACTTTCTGACTGCTTTGAATTTCTCAACTTTATTTATATCATGATCCTAAATCTAGAAATATAAACACTAAATTTACCTTTTTTTTAAGAGCTGATTTTATATCCTGTAATCTCTATGATTAAAACTCTCCAAATGCCTTGGTGATCAGGTAGGTAACCTAGATTAGTAAATACTGTGGGGCTTTTTGATGTGTGTAGGGAACTAAAGATAACATATTATACCAAATGCCATTAACATTCTGTTTTTAAGAAAATCGCATTTATTTTTAAGAAGGAGTGCTGGAAAATTGCTCAGTGGGTAGAGGTGTTTTCTGCCACGGCTATAGACCTGATTTTGATTCGCAGGACCTGCATCGTGTAAGGAGAGAACTGGTTCTCCCAATTCGTATTTTGACCCCTATGATGTGTACATGTACGCATGTGTATACACACACACACACACACACACACACACACACACACACACTTTAAATAAAGAAAATTTCAAACAGTTGTATTCTCTAGGTTTAACCTGATCTCTGTTTAACTCAGAAATTGTGATACAGCCTTATATCATCATCTCCACTGTTTTTTGGTTTTGGGTTTTTTTGTTTGTTTGTTTGTTTGTTTTCTGAGACAGACTTTCACTTTATAGTTTCAATTGGCATGGAACTCTTTGTTGCTATGAACTGGCAGCAATCCTTTTGTCTTAGCCTCCCAAGTGTTAGGATTATAGGCATTAGTCACTAGACTAGACTCATAGTTATATTTCTATAAATTTTTATTTCTAGCAGATTTTTAAATTCCCTTTTCTGGATTCTTTGATAGATGGAGTTCATTTACCTTTGTGAAATCACTTATTTTTATACTTACTTAGTGTGGGCGGAGTGTGAGTGTGGGTGCACATGCCTGACACATATTTAGAGATCAGAGGACAACTTTTGGGAGTATGATATCTGCTTCCACTTTGTTTTTGAGGCAAGTACTCTTGTCTCTGTCACTATATTGCATACCTGCATCTCCGGCTGATTTTCCTGTCTCAGCTTCTTATTTGGCCATGACTACTGCAATTACATATCTGAGAGAGCATATGCCTGAAATGTCAGGGTTGTATTAGAATCAGAAGCTGGAGAAAGGGAAAGCTAAGGGTAAGTAAGAAGAGCCTTAACCTCCCCAGGCCCTGAGCTTAGCCTCCCTTGGCTGTTTCTCTCTCTCTCTCCTCTTCTTCTCTAGCTTTCCTCCTCTCTGTCTTTTCTCATATGGCTTGGTTTAGTCTACTGGCCATGTCTAGTGTACTACTTTCTTTTCCTGCTCTGGACTCTCTAGATGCCTCTGGCTGTACTTGCTTTCATATGTATAATAAAATCTTTCTCCTGAACCATACCTTGGAGTGGTCATATCCTCATTTTTGTTCAGTCTTTTTTTTAACTGTCTCTGATTTTTACCATAATCACTTTAGAATCAATTCCATTCCCTATTCACATGTCAGGGCTAGATTATTTAGCTTCCTGGAGAAATAGCAGGTGGAGTATCCATGCTTTTAGAAGGCTTTCAGATTAGTCTTTCTGAGCTATGTCAAGGCAAGCAATCAGTAAAACTAAGTAAGTCTCAGGATAATTTTATTCTATAGCTAAGGTAGCTTTGTGCTATTTTTAATGAGAAAAATAAACAAAGTTTTGTTCTTCATGAAAGAAAAAGCATTCTGTGCTTCTGACACACACTTTGAATCCTATTTTGAGATTCCAAAGATAGACAAAAGTTTACTTTATTATAGAACTGAAAGATGGGCTTATTACTTTAATATAGTTTTTTTTGTTGTTTTTGTAACCAGAGGGTGGTGAAAATCAAATAATTTTAACATACTATTACTTAGATTGTGTATTTGTTCTCTTTGGCTGATATATAGAATGTCTTGGGCAAAACCAAATTTCTTCTTTAACAAAGATGGTACAGGACATAGATTTATTAATTTTAAGTTTGCTGATTTTTTTCACAGTTTCTAATTATGATTCCAACAGGTGTTATCTTTTGATGCTTATTTGGAAGATGAAGTACCTGATAAAAGGCAAGAAAACTTTAGAATAAGATACTATAAAATCTATTTCTACCTTGAAGATGACACCATTCAAGTAAATGAACCAGAAGTGATAAATAGTGGACTGCCTCAAGGTATCTATTTAAAACTGCAATGTGATATTTTTGCTTTCAACTCCTGCCTTTATATATTGTCTGTCTTTAGCTTTATGAAAGACCACATGCTAATACTTAGGCATCTCAGTTATGGGCAGCAATGAATATAAACATGTTGTTTACCTGTAGTTCACAATAGTGACTTGTATTTCTGCCACTTATAACTCAACATAGGCCATTTTCTCCTCCTCCTGTAGTATGCTGTATTGCTATATCTAGTATAGTAAACTCTCCTGTGTCTATGATCATGTCTTCAAAGGTTTGGTTTCTTTGGCATCACTGTATCACATCACCTCAGATCATCATCCAGGATGCTATTGCTTCTTTCTTGGGAAAAAAGAAAAAAGCTTTTCTCTCCTGCAAATTTCAGGATGCTATTGTTTCTTCTTTCTTGGATTTGGTGCCTGCCACATGTGTCAACCTGGTTCTCCTCATTTACTGCTAACACTATGAAAATTATCATGACCTTGATGGTTGTTTAACTGTGACAGTTAGCTTCAGAATTGCTGTGACTAATTTCTGATGGAAACAACTTAAGGGAGGTATTACCTGTTTTGCTCATTGTTTCAGCTCAGTGTTGCTTGTGTGTGTGTTGGGGGTGGGTAAAGAGCTTAGTAGGGCAGCTGACATTATGATGATCAGCAACCTGACTAGAACAGTAGCAGGGACCAGTGCAAGATACCAATGAAATGCTAATGACCTAATCCCTCCAATCAGAGCCTACTGGCGAAAGTTCTGCATCCTCCGAAGAGATCCCTTCATGTTTTGAATCAATAATGGATTAATTCCTTTGTTAGAGTCTAAGTTATTCTGTTTATTAGGTCAGCTAGTGTTTCTGAGTCCAGTGAAATCAGCAAGATTAACTGCCATAGTATCTCAACAGAGCCCTGTTCTTTCACTGTATATGCCTGTAGTCTTTATCAGTGTTCCACTTCTCCTATAGATGAGAGTTTACCTTGTGGTCACAGGGAAGCTGATCCTAGAGATAAATGGAAATGACATTTCTTTTTGTGCTGTGCTTCTTCCTCTGGAATGAGGCTGGATTGTAGATACTGTCAAGGGATAGCAATCATGATGGTGGCAGGACTGACAATTTGTCATGTGTAAGACAGAGCAGTATAAAAGATGTTTGAAATGGGAAGACTCAAGTGTCTTTGATATCTAAGTGAGTACTTTATTTAGATACTGTTTTCACTAACAACACAGTAAGAATATAGGAGAGTTGAGTGATTGTTTGGTCTTAGTGCAAACAACTTTCCAGGATTTCTTATTCTTTGAGGAGCCATGATTTTTTTTTTTACTGCAGTGTGTGTGTGTTTGTGTGTGTGTGTGTGTGTGTGTGTGTGTGTGTGTGTGGTCTTTTGGAGTATTGCTACCTGTAATATTTCAGACTTTGAAACTTCTTTGTCTGACTACAACATGTGCCACTTTTCCTTTCCCCATTTCCTCATATTTAACCTACCATTCTGTTTTTGATTCTCAGCAAAACATATGTCCATTTTTTTCTCTTTGTTTTTATTCAAATCTATGATACTTTCATTGCTTGATTATAGGAATAATACAGCTGCCTACTGTGGACTCTCTGTCTGCAATTTCCTTTCCACTCATCATCTGTTCTTTATGTGGCAAGCTTGTACCTTGAAGTAGTGTTGACCTCCAAGAAGCATGTAGATAGACTCTCCCATAGACCACCAAAGAGAAGGCTCATGGGCCAAATTAAAATTAATGAATCACATAATACAGTAAAATAATTTAAAATGCTTAGTAAGGGCTAGCTAGGAATGTAGTTTAGTTATAAAGCCCTTATCCAGCATATTAAAGGTGCTGAGTTCCATCTCCCACACTACAAAATCAAACCAACTAACTAAACAGACAGATAATTTAAAAATGTAGTGAGGGACAGAGAGAAAGAGACACTTTGGACCTAGTTTAAATAGAAGAAAATTACATGCTGCCTGAGTCCTAGGGCAGATGTTAGCGCCCACCATTATAAACCTTGATATCAAGTAATGTGGTTTAGAGACCAATATTGAAGGTTAAACAAGAAGAATCAAGGCAGGAGGAACTTTGGGCCAAAGGTACATACAATCCCAGATGGATCAGTATGGGGATGAGTATGCTTGGCCACGGCTGTAGCTAACCAATAGTCCTACTGAATAGCAATAGGTTTTAGTTTGTGTTTCTTGGGCAGAGTGCAGTTGGGGCCAGAATGGATGTCACCAATGAAAGAGTGGCCAAATTAAGATCTCATGAATATTGAGGATTCATGAATATTTAGTGACTTGTATATTTAGTGTACATGAATATTTAGAGCCCAGGTGCCTCATATATATTTAATATTGCCTGAAAGTTAGTTATGTTTTAGTCCTTCCATCCTTCTTTTTATATTTAACACATATATTCTGTATTTTATACTTTCTTATTGTTATGTCTCATGCTCTCTACCCATGTTAAATAAAGTTTTGCTTACTTATTTAGGTCTAACACCTCTATAATAATTTATCATGATGAATTTAAAGAGGAAATTGAGGTGTGTGCAGGAGATTCTGAAAAAAAATCAAGGATATTTTTCATGATAGTGTAGTTATGTTGTGTTTGGTATATGGAATGATAAATTTGGAGCCAGGTAGCACTGCCAAGAAGTATTTGTTAAATACCTATCTTCATAAAGCCCAAGAATGGAAGATAGAACTAGATAAAGTTTGTTGCTGTGGTTCATTGGGAGGCATGACATCTTCAAAGGAGTGTTGAGACATCTGGATAATGATACTCACCAGGCAGTTATAATCTTGTAGGGAAAAGTAAAATCAAGACATGGAGTAGGAATCAGGTACCAGACTGTAATCAGAACCAGCCTGTTTCCTTTTTCTGAGGGTAAGTGGCCCTATTTCGCTACATCACAGCTCTTATGCTATCTTTTACTGGCCAGTATCAGCAATCATGTGCTAAATCCTTTAAGAAATATAAAGATACCTAAAATTAAAAATAAAAAAGGTTTTAGCAGACATTAAGTCTAAAAATGTGATATTATTTCATGAAGGGGACAAGAAGTTTTAGACTCTTAGGGATTTTTTTTCCAAATGTAAAGAAGGTTTTAAAAATCAGCAAGGCCAGGCATAGTGGCACACACCTTTAATTCTAGCACTCAGTAGACAGATGCAGGAAGATCTCTGTGAGTTTCAGGCCAGCCTAGTCTACTTAGTCAGCTTCAGGATAACCAGGACTCTGTAGAGATACCTTGTCTCAAATAAACAAATGTATTGGCTGGTCTTGTATATCAACTTGACACAAGCTAGAGTCATTAGAGAGGAAGCAAGCCAGTAAGCAACACCCCTTCATGACCTTTGCATCAGATCTTGCCTTCGGTTTCCTTCCCTGTATGAGTTCCTATCCTGACTTCCTTTGGTAATGAACAGCAATGTGGAAGTGTAAGCTGAATAAATCCTTTCCTCCCCAACTTGCTTATCAGTCATGGTGTTTTGCTGCAGCAAGATACAACAAACAAACACAAAATCAATAACAACAAAAATCAACAAGTACATACTAGAAATGTTTAAAGTATTGAACTTAAGGAAAAAATTACAAATTTTTATTTTTGTGACCATATGTTTCTTTAGTATTTTCAGTTAAGCATGTGGACAGTACTCCTTCAGCCAAAAATATATTCTAAAGATCGACTATATCTATATACCTATATCTGTATCTATCTATCTATCTATCTATCTATCTATCTATCTATCTATCTATCTATCTATCTATCAAGTGTTTGCCTCATAGATATATGTGCACTATATGCATGTCTGATGCCTGTAGGCCTAAAGGACATGTTGGGTTCACTGTAACTGGAATTTCAGGCAGTTTTGAGCTGCCATGTGGGATCTGGGAAGTGAATTTGTGTTCTCTGCAACAGCAGAGAGCTATTAACCACTGAGCTGTCTCTGTGACTCCTAAAACATTCCTTCTTCTAGGCTTTTCCTTACATATTTTGCTCTGATGCTCCCCAGCCAAACTTTGTTTACCTTTGGATTACCTTTCCTACTGTGACACCCAGATTACCTAAAGGGGGACTAGAGGTCGCAAGATACCCCAAACCTGTGTTACTTGCTTGGATTGTTTATATTTTTATCATTACTTGAGCATGTGTGTAGGCATGTTTGGATTTAGATGGAGATCACAGATCAACTTCAACTTAAGGTATCTTCTTTCAGTGCTCTCCTTGCTGTTGTTGTTTAATCTTGTTTGAAACAGAGTGTAACTATGTAGCTTTGAGCAGCCTGGAAGTTGGTATATAGGCCAGGCTTGTCTTGAACTCATGGCAATACCCCTGCCTCTGTCTCCAGAGTCCTGGGATTACAGATGTATGATACCATACCTGGACACCTTACTTTTTGATCCAGGGTCACCTATTGAATTGGGAGCTCAGATTGATCTAGGTTAGCTGGCCAGCAAGCCCCAGAGATCTTTTTGCCATCACTATAAAGCTCTGGGATCTAGACATGTGCTATCATGCTGTTTTGTTTTTAATGTGGTTGTTAGGGAATGGAACTTGGATCCTCATGCCTGCATGACAAGACTTTTACCTACTAAACCATCTCTCCACCCTATTCTTATTAGTTTTAGATAAAAACTTATTTCTATTCTTGAAGTGTAGTGGTCCTTGTCTGTAAGTTTTCTGTTCATGAAACTATCCAAGAACTGTCAAATCCAGCTTCTAAAAAGATTTCGACAGGTACATTTTTTTCTTAATTTCTTAATTTCAAAGCTCACAAAACAGATTCACTTTAAAATTATTTTTATGTGAGAAGGAAGGAATATTATCCACAAAGACTTGAGGGAAAGAACCCTGAGAAAGAGACTATTTTAATGTCTCTGGAAAAAAATCAGAATTTCTGATTGACTTACTGTAATTTTTGTTGATGAAACTGCATCTCAGAGATTGTAGACAGAGCACACAGTAATCACACCATGTAATGACACTGAGTTTGTCAACAGAGTGGAGAAACCTGGAGGGCTGTAGCAAATCCTGTCAAAAGCAAGCATGAATAACCACTCTGCCATCAGGTTCTGTTTACAGAGACTCATGTCTCTTCAAATATTTAATATGATTGTCATTAAGGAAGGTCTGCTTAGGCAGCAAATTATTTGAAAACTCATTTAAATGCCTTCTTCAGGCTTCCTTAAGTAATACAGGAAAAGAAAGTGGATTTAATGAGCTAATGGTTTAGACTTTGGTAGGATGGGGCAGGTAGTCTTTGTGTCTTGAGTTGCCTGCTCCTGCCTCTCATGCATCTGTGGGTCCTGGGGAAGAGGCATGGGACCAAGTTTAGGTGTTGTGCACTGATTGTGTTCCTGTTGCTCTATATGGTTTTGATATTTTTCCAGTTTACTGAGAGGCCAGATACAATTATTCAGTGTGGACCTTACAGTTCAGTAACCAGTACAACATAAGTTATAATTCCCAAACACATACCATTTTGGTTATCTTTTATTATGTATTTCTTTTTTCTTTTACAGAGTACAGGGAGGTTGGGATAAGATAGAAATGGAAACATGCATCCATTAGGATAGTATAAAAATAGATATTCAGCTTATGTGAGCTTCTATTCAGAGCAGCGTATTTCAATATACACTAGTTATTGTTGGCAAAGTGATTTGTGTGTGTGTGTGTGTGTGTGTGTGTGTGTGTGTGTATGTGTGTTTGTGTTATTAGTCAAAGTCACAGTTTAAGACTTGCTTGAATTGCTTGAATTTCTTGTCAAGGCATACACACACACACACACACACACACACACACACACACACGAATGAGATCTGTTGCCCTCATGCTGGAATGTAGTTAAAACAATTTTATATTAGTCCAGGAATGTCAGGTAAACCCAGAAGCTTGGCTACCCTATTTAATCTAACAGAATAATTATCAGTCCAGTACTATCCTGTCCAAACTAATCTGTGTTGAAGAAAGATATAGTGATCAGAAACATGGCATAGCGTAGTGGCTGGCATGGTCCAGACCAGTCAGTCTTAGGTAGGAAGTCATAAGTTTTCATACTGCTGATCTGGAGTCAGGAACTGGCCTTTAGGTGGTTATTAGTACATCCTTGGTTAAGAACAATGACCTATAGTGATAGTTTCTTTTGGCTCCTCAACTGGGTACTATTTCTTATACTTCCTAAAAATAGTAATTTACATGAGTGAAGCAAATGTATTTTCAAACTAAAATTCCTCATTTGTGTGCCATGCATTTGTGTCAGGCACATTCTATGTCTAAGTATTTTGTCCCAAAAGTCAACTAGGGATGCCAGATAAAAGGTGAGCTGAGCAGTTAACTTTGAATTTCAGGTTAGGAATGAAGTTTTTAGTATAACCATTATCCTAAGTACTGCATGTGGTATACTACCAGTAAAATGCTCTGTGTTATTTTTCTGTAATTTAGATTTAACTGGGTATTCTTTATTTCATTTTGCTAAATCTGATACTTAGGAGGATAAACATTGGGGCAGGAGTTATAAATGAATGGAACAACGTAGAATTTGAAAGCGAAAAGGGCTGAGGAGGTGGCCTAGTCAGTAAAGTTCTTGCCATATAAGCACAAAGACCCGAGTAAGGATTCCTCATCAGCCATGTAATAAGGCAGGCATGGTGGTACACATCTGTTTTCCCAGCACTGGGAAGGCAGAGATAAGATCACAGGACCTTGCTCCCAGCTATTCCTACCTACTCAGTTAGTCCCTGGTTCAGTAAGAGATACTATCTTTTTAAAAAGGTGGAAGGCAACAGATATTGACCTCTGGCCTACACAGACACACAGACATAGACCCACACAGAGACACACAGACACATGTACACACAGACATATCTGTATGTATACAGCACACAAAATTTTTGAAAAATAATTTAAGAGCAGAGGTGAATAAAGGTGTGTTTATACTATTCAATAAAATATTGTGGAAGCAGTGAGTGGTGAAGAAAAGAAAGGAGGAAGGGAAATGGGAGGTGGGATGTAATGCTTGTTATACAATTCAGATATCATCAGTGGTACCAGATGCTTGAGGGATCAGAAGTAGGAAAGCCAGGAGCCACTTAGGAACTTCGAATCTGAGAGGTGCCCCAAAAGTTTTCTCAGTTAAAGGTGAACGAGAAAGAAAGCACAGCGTAATGGGATAGCATGAAAGGAATATGTGGGAAGTGGTGGGCCACGAGGTTGGTAGGCATTCATAGAATGTGTGATGAAAACTAGGCCCAGAGGTAGTAATGCAAGAGGGTGTTAAATAATATACCAGGCTATATTTTTGTGCTGATAGGATGGTTAATGGGGTCTTGCATTATGGTTATTATTTTTCATTCTGTTCAAAGATGTAGGATGTTTAATATTTTATTTTTGTTCTAGGTATGTGTCAGATTAAAGGCATATGAAAATTATTCTTGTAAAACTCATACTGCAAAGGTGATGTTTTAGAAAAATAACAGTAAAACTGGAGTACTCACATTAGTGAATGAACAAAGTGAGCAAGCACAAAAGAAGGAAATGGTGCTCAGCCATAATGGATCATTCATTATAAATTCAGTAGACACAATGACAAGGGCAATTCCATTTTTATATTCATTCACTTAAATATTATCTTGTCCACCCTAGGTATGCAATGCCACTGAAATAAAATGGATAGCCTTTCAATAGTGATTGAGGTAAATGTTGGACTTTTAATTCTGAAAGGTGAATTCTATAAAGCTGAATTTAGAGTTATGAACAAAACTAAGGGAAGTCTGAATGACATGGAAACATGTTAAACATAAATGGATATATGGCTATTTTGCTCTCCCCCACAGGGAGCTGTTAGAGAGTTAAAGCTTGAGTAGAGTCACACAGCAGGACTGTGTGTGTGTGTGTGTGTGTGTGTGTGTGCTGAGAAGATAAACATCTGAAAAGTTAAAGGACTGCCATGGTGTGGTGCTTTCCTTTGTATTTGTTTACCTTAGTGACTTCAACTGCGTTTCAGTGCATGCCAGCGGCGTGGCATCCTGCCAATTTCTTTGGTATTCTACAAACAACTCCTACTAGTAGAGTCCTTGCCATTTATCATGGAAGAATATAAACACACAAATTCCATAAATATGTGGTATAATTCCTAGAGTACACAATTGAGAGATCATGGAAATATATGACTAGAAGCTCTCGTGTGAAACCATACATATTTCAAATGCTCCACAATGGGTTTCTGATTCACCCACTGTTGTTGTGATGTTAGGTTTGTTGTTGTTGTTATTGTAAGTAAATATTTCTTCTTGGTTAATAGACCCATTTTCTGTTTCTGGCTCATAGATAGTCAAGACTGTTTTCTATTACTACTTTCCTGGTATTTTCAAAAGCATCTAATGGGAGCTGACATAAGAAGCTATGAGGAGGTCTGAGATGTACTATGGAGGGTGGAAATACTGTGTGATACAGGGAACAGGTGGCTGGTTCTGGAAATTAGTCCTTAGAAGGGGGACAGGATGTTTTGAGAGAGCAGCTCAACCATCAATTTCTCTTTTCCTTGTAGCTGGCATCTCTCTAGCCCATTTTTATTCAATTTTGCCCATGGATCTTCCTCTTTCTGGATGATATGAAGTGAGATATAACTCAGTGAAAACTGGAAAATGATTTTTTTAGTATGAAATCTAAAATTCAAAATGCTTTTTCTTTCATTTCTTAGAATATAACATTAGTCTAGACACTTAAGCATTTTTAGCTTTAGTTCGTCATCTATGAAGTAAACATTGATAGTTCATATGTTCTCTGTCTCTAGTATTATTAAGGATTAGATGTATCAACAAAAGTCTATTCTAGGTCTATGATGGCATTGGTCATTATCATTCTTTAAATGCACTGTAGTCTATCTACTCTTATATACCTTGAAAGTGACAAAATTTCTACTCAGAGCCCAACTTAACAAAGCTATAGCTTATTTGAATTCTTAAAATGAAGTACAAATCATAAATATGTATGTTATCTTTTTTATTGCTGAGATAAAACACTATGACCAAAGCAGCTTACAGACTAAAGTTTTATTTGAACTTATGGTTCCAGAGGTTAAGAGTTCATAATGGTGGACTTAAGGTATGGCAGCAAGAAAGGGAGGTGAGGGCTTATTTATTGAACAACAAGCACAAAGCAGAACTAACTCAAAGCCTGCCACCAGTGACATACTTCTCCCAACAAGGTTACACTTCTCATAGCTCCCAAATTGTGTTATCAATTGGGGACCAAGTATTCAAATGCCCAAGACTACAGGATATCAAATCATTACAGTATGGATGCACTTTTTTACACTTTTGTATGTAGTATACATGTGTGTGCATGCATGTAGAGGGTCAAAGTTAATGCTGGGGTATCTTCCTTGTTCTCTCTCTATTTATTGAAGCAGGTTCTCTCATTTAACCTCAGCTCACAGATTCTTTCTAATCTAGATAGCTGGCAGCTTGCCCTGGCTATCTCTGTGTGTTTTCTGAGTACTGGGGCTACAGGCAGCTGCCACTCCAGCCAGGCATTTCTGAGAGTTCTGGGGATCCAGACAAGTGCTTTATCCACAGAGCCATTTCCGTAGTTCTATAGATGAAAGTTTCAAAGACGCTCCAGATTGTTGAGTATTTAATAACCTGCCACAACACAAGTATTTTTAAAGAGACATATAATAGTTCCTGGAAATATTTGAAATGCCCATCCTTTTATAGGTTTTTAAGTATGTAATTTGTTCTAAATGTCTAATCTTGAATGATTAAATAATTTGCTTTCTGTTTTCAGTGGCATGAATTAAAGACTAATTGAAGTGTCATTCTTTGCAGTAAAATTATATCATCTTTTATGTAGTACATTTAAAAATAGTCTATGACAGTTCTAATTTTATAGTTTTATTATTTTAATTTAATGTACCAAGTAATTAAAAATTACTATGAAGAAAAGAAGATGAAAATGATTTTACTTAATTTCTCCTCAACAACCTGAAAAGATAAGTAATGGAACAGTGCCCAACACAGTTCCTGGCACATAAAGATTATTCATTAACTGTTCTTATAGTGAACAAGAACAAGTAAGTTTTAAGTATTTCTACACTTTGAGCAAAGGCACTGTTCTCAATACTATATACAACACTGAGAACATAAGTTGATATCTTTACATTAAAATGTTTCCATACTGAAATCACTCAAGCCACATGTTACTGGATTATTAGCAATGTGAAGTCCTTTGTTTCTTTCCCCCTTTGCTCTGAGGGTAAGTTCTCAGGCCTAAGTCAGCAATACATATTGAGAGATAACTCCGCATGTGTAGCTTCCATTTCTATATATCTTGATATATAGACTGCTCTTTGCTCAGAGCTCACACCTCAAAGCTCTTTATATACACAGAAAAAGATGGCCTTGATTTCTAGTGCAGGTTGGCTTACAATCTTGGAAGATAGAGGCAGTTGCTCTGTAAATCACAAAGGGCAGACATGTTTATTGTTCAGTCCAGTAAGACTCCTAATTGCCCACAGAAGGTCCAGGTTCCCTAAAGTCAGGGTTCCTCTTTTGGTGTACCACTTACATTTGTAGGTGTTGTTTCATCTCCTTTGGAATTAGGTCATAGGCAACTGCCTCAAATAAGAGATGGTCCTTTTTGCTACTGTTCACCACTATTGAATAGTGGATTACCCTTTGTCTCTACTAGGAAGAGAATGAGCTCCGTAGGGTTGGATATAGAAGATATGATGAAATCAAGAACCTATGACTCAGAGTACTGGCTAAAACTGTGAAGTCTCTAGCAATCCTCATTTGGTGGATGAGGTTGGGTGAATATAGGCAGAGGTACTGGAGGAAGAAGGAAGAATACATTTCTAGATTAACAAGGATTCTTATGAAGTTTCCAAGCAGCCTAAAGTCATTCATGCTTATTGAAGCTGTAAATCATAGTAATGCTACATATAAACTAAAGCTTGTCAGTTTATTTTTGTAGTTTCTTGTGTCTTTTATGAGCACTTTACTTTTGGGCCTTAATGCCTTGTTTAGTTGAATGTATCGAGTTCTCTGTAGTAACTGAAAGCCAGCCTATTTTTTATAGGACAGGTAGGTACATGACAGAGTGGCATTTTTGCTTACTATGCTAACGCTATCCCTCTTTTATATCCATTCCTGTCCTCTGGACTTTATGGTTTATAATAATACTTCCATAACGACACTTAGGAAATTCAAATGTCTTATCAGGATGGTCAGAGAACTGTAGACCTAAAAAGTCTTTGTTCACTTTTACTTGAGGTTGAGTGTATAATGTCACTTCTTAGAAATAACCCCTTGCCTTCTATCCTGCCACAGAGAAGCATGCAGGGTTGTTATACCATAACTTCCTGCTAGCCAAATGGCTAAAAACTGCATTTTATTTTATTCCCCAGGCACTTCTATCAGGCGACATCGGATTCCTTTCCCACCTCCCAATGATGATCAGTTTTATACTGTGTATGACTTCAATATCAACATAAGTGTTGTCTTCTATGGACGCACGTTCAAGATTTATGATTGTGATCCATTCACGAGAAACTTTTTGAAGAAAATAGGAATCAAATTGAATCCTCCAGGACAGTGTCCATTTGATCCTTACATGAAGATGCGGAGAGAGGTAAGAACGGATACCTGTGTGACTTCTTGTCTTTTTTTTTTTTTTGATACTTTATTTACATTTCCAATGTTTCCCCTTTTCTGGGACTCCTCTTTGGAAACCCCTTATACCCTCCCCCTCCCCGCCTCTGTGAGGGAATTCCTCCTCCCAACTACCCGCCCACCCATCCCCATATTCCCAACTTGACATTCCCATGTACTGGGGCCTCTAGCACCCTCAGGCCCAAGGGCCTCTCCTTTCTCCCTGATGGCCATCGAGGTCATCCTCTGCCACATATGTAGTCCGAACAATGGGTCTATAGATGTGTATTCTTTGGTTGGTGGTCCAAACTCCAGGACGACCGGGGGGAGGGGTTCAGGCCCATTGACGTTCTTGCTCCCTCCATGGGGCTACAAATACCCTCAGCTCCTTCAGACCTTTCTCCAACCACTCCATCTGGGACCTCACTCTCAGTCCAGCGGTTACTGTTAAGTGAAACTTGGACATTCTGAACATTTGGGCTAATATCTGCTTATCAGTGAGTACATACCATGTTCGTTCTTTTGTGACTGAGTTACCTCGCTCAGGATGATATTTTCAAGTTCCATCCATTTGCCTGCAAATTTCATTAAGTCATTGTTTTTTATAGCTGAGTAGTACTCCATTGTGTAGATGTACCACATTTTCTGTATCCATTC